>JBANCV010000127.1:0-77604 GCA_037040105.1 Amiota albilabris | reverse complement strand
ATACTTACAATAAAAAAATATACTTAGTTCCTTCTATTTTCCAATTTAATATTATTATTTGATAAAATTTTCGAGAAAAGCTCCAGAATAAACTCTTTGAAATGGCTTATAAAGCTAAACTGTTTGTGTAAAATTTTCATATGAAAACTGACATATTTTTCAGTTACTTATTTTTTTTTAATAAAATATATAGCAAAGAATCAGTTAATCAATTTAAGAATCAGGAGCTAGAAATTATAATGTTTTGTTACTATAACTGTTTGACACATATTCATCAACCATGTAAATTTCAAGATCCTAGGATTAATGGATCACATAACCCCCTTCTTAATCAAATTGAAATTCATATTCTTATTAGAAAAACTTTTTTGCTTTCAGAATAAAATGTTTATTCTTCAATATTTCAAGATCCTAGGATCGTATAGCTCCCATACAAATATTGCGGTCACAATGTTGGAACGCAAGGAATAATGATTGGCATGAGGTGGTATTTTCTGATGTAAAAATTTAGTTTGGGGGGTGGTTTCCATTGACATTTCCATGATTTTGAGAGAGGAGACTCATCAGTTGGTATGGTTTCACAGCCGATCAAGTAGAGTTTTTGTTGGGGGAACAATATTCTATTATGGCAATTGCAAAATTCAATTTTTAAAGCCAAATGTGAATTTTTAATCTTACCAAAATGTTCTAAAAAGGCTTTCCCGTCATTAAACAACCTTTTTGTAGCTTTTCCATGTATTTTTCTATACCTAAACACACTTCCTATGTGATTCAATCATGGATCGGGAGGAAAAGTGACACCCTTATGAACTGGATACCTGACTTTCCAGTCCTTATCATAATTGAAAATGTTTGCGAATGACTTGTTTAAAAAATGTATGAGGCTGGAAAGCAGTATTCAACAAAAACCGAACTTATTGAGGACATCCAACGGTAATACTCGTAAGACCTATATATATTATTATGTGAAAATTTGTAAAAGATACAGGCTTCACAAGTGAACAAGCAATTGCGACAATTCAGGGCAATGCTAGGAGAGTAAATTAAGGAACTATAAGCAATCAAATATATTGCTTATGAAACAATGCCTTGATATTTCCTCAGAGGAAAAGACTTCTGCATAAGCCGTGGATATGTAAATGTGGATGAAGAGAAACAATCATTTAACTTATGTTCAACAGATAACAAATAACATAGTCATTTCATCTTGGAGATATGCTCAACATCCATGGTGTATATACCAAAATATAGGATTCTAATAATACAAAGAGAAATGCTTCACTGGCACTGAATATGTAAATATGTATTGCAGTCTAGGAAGAGTCTATTTCGTAGTCCCTAAATTCATGTGGGATATGCTTAACATTCAGTAGAAGTATATTTGTTGTGAAATTTTATTGTAGTACTGTAATTCTGTGGCCAGTATTGCATTCCGTGATCTTTTTATTAGGAATTGCAATTTGAAAATCAAATTTTTATTGAAAAAACATAATCGCTTTTGCTCGGAGCCTTGGACAACAGTTGACAAGTTGTGCCTCTGCAAATCTTTGTCTTTGAATCAATGAATGAATGAAACTTCTTTACCATCATACAAATATATATAAATGAATCGAAAAGGAATCTTAAGTCTTAACTAAGAAGAAGAAGTGAAAAAATTAACTTCAATTTGCGTCATTTAGTTGTTGATGATGATTATAATGATGATAACTTAGACTTTGTGAATGATTTTTGTTTTGTTTTGTGTAAGTGAATTTTTTGTTTTTTCCTTGATCAAAAGAAGCCAAAGCCATAATCCTTAACTAAGAAAGAAAAAGGAAAAGAAACGAAATGAAATGAAAAAAAAAAAAAAATTTTGCTTAACCAAGTAGAAGATAGAGCCAATGAAAAAGAGACTGGAAGAAAAAAGAAAAAAAAAAACAACAAAAAATATAAAAACTTAAAATAAAAATTAAAATAAAAATAAAAAATAAGAAATGAAAAATGAAAAATGAAAAATGAAAAATAAAACAAAAGGAAAGTAAAGAAAAAGAACAAATCAAAAGAAATTCATACATTCAAGCGCAAAAAGGACAAAAGACATATAAAAAGGACCATGAAAATAAGAAAGAAAAAAAAAAACGAAAGGAATGAGAGAACGAATGAACAACCGAAAGAAATAAGAGAGAAAATATTAAGAAAAGAAAGAAAATAAAAAAAAATTTGCTCGCGCGAAAAAATAAATTAAATGCAAGCGAATTAAGTCATTTAAACTTTTCAAGCGTATGATTTCCACTTTCCGGCATAATTTCCATCATGAACCGCAAGGAGGTGAAGCGCATTGAATATCCTGAATGAATGAACAGGAGACGACCAGAGAAGAGCTACAGAATAAAAAATAATAAGTAGAACGACACAAAGTGGAAACTAGTAGTAGAAAAAGTAGTAGTAGAAGAAGTAGTAGTAGTAGTAGAGGAAGAGGTAGTAGTAGTAGCAGTAATCATGATGGCGTTATGTTTGTAGTAGATGGCAATAGTAGTAGGAAAAAGTAACACCACCATCAAATGAAGAAAGTTAAATTGAAGACATTCGCTTATATGCAACATACATACACATAAACATATTCCATATACATATGGTATTTATTATGGTGACTTAATACACGCGCATTCATCATTTCTTTCGTTTACGTTTCACTTCCGTTCGCTTTTAGTTTCATTTTCATTTTCATCATTCGTTTGGTTGTTTGGTTGGTTTGATCCTGAGTTGGTTTGGTCCACTCACTACTTTCATTGTTTTCCTGTTTGTGCCTTGTTCATCTTACCGCCTAAAATGTTGCATACTTTTCTGCGTCCAGTCTGTTACCTACTACATACTACTTACTACCTTGGACAAAGAAAAACGAAAAACGAAAAACGAACAACGCACTTAACATTTTTATGTCCGAAATAAAATAAAATCAGACGATGTTGATAATCATGATGATGATAATGATAATGATAATAATAATGATGCTGATGGTGATGCTGATGGTGATGCTGATGGTGATGGGGATGGTGTTGGTGTTGATAAACAAGATGATGACGTTGACGAAGAGAAAAGAAAAACTTATATTACTTAACTTAACATATACATAAGTGTGTATGTACATACATATGTTGCTTGTGTATATGTTATGTTTGTATATGCAATTCCTTAATTTTTATTTAAGGAATTCTGCTCACGCACTCAGCATGCCAAGTGACACCAAACGCAACGCAACTCAACACAAATTCAGTTAAATTTAGTTCAGTTCAGTTCAGTTCAGTTCAGTTTAGTTTAGTTTAGTTTCGGTTTTGACTTCGATTTTGTTCAATCCAGAAACAGTTTTTGATTGGTATTTTTAAAAGCAAAGAAGATCATTATACAGACACATAATCTATCGTCATCATCATTATAATCATAGTTTTGTTCCTCATCATTCTAATGTTGACCAAGACAGTTGCATGGTTTTTTGCTTCCTCATGATTATAGTCAACAAGTCAACCAAGTTAGCTTAAATTGTGTACACTGCAATCTTTAAAATCTATTGTGATCCATATCAAAATCAGAGAGCACCAAGCATGCAGAGGGGAAAATAAGCCTGGTTGCACACTCTGCTAAATAGAACTCCTACACTTTAGCAATAAAAGAGTTCGGACTATGATGACAAGAGTCCTAACAGACAATTGTGCTGATGGCCCAAAGGATGCACACTACACATCATCATAATCATTCTGTCGTAGCTGTGCTAGATAAGGAAGAATCAGAGAGTATTCAACATCTCCTTTGTCACTGCCCTGCACTTTTTGATAGACGCACCCATATTCTCGGGAAACCATTCTTTGATGATGGACAACTATGACACCAACCAGGATTAACCTAACATCTGATTCTGTCTCTTTTCCTGCAAAAATCTTTGTCCAAACTACTTGGATCATAACTGAGTTATGTGTACATACATCACTCAAAATGCCCGTGATAATCTTCAACTTATTAAATGACAAGCTTATCAATTTCTTAGACCTTTCTCCAGAACAACATTAAAGTGTTAGGTCTTTGCTTTGTCTTTTCATTACATACCATCGATTCCAATTTAATTTTAATGCCACATATGAGTTAGACCTTTTGAGGATGTTTAGACTTCCCCATAAGTTTCCAGCGTCTAGTTCCACAGTTTTGAACCCATTCATTTATCTAGTATGTTTCTAGATAAACCTTTTCATATATTGAATCAAAGTATCCTATTCATTTCATTTTGGCAGATATTCGTAAAAGCAAAAGAGTGCCACACAGTGTCACATAGTATCCTATTGTCATCATGATAATCATCATCATCATCAGCATCATCATGATTTTTCTGTTCTTCATCATCATTATTCTGATCAACATGGTGACCATTTTTATTTTATACGCATTTGAACAAAGCTTCACTGTCTTTGTCTTTATTGTTATTGTTATTGTTGTTGTTTTGTTTTTCTTCTTCTATTTTCAATTCGATTTTTTTCCTTCACATTTTCTTTTCTTTCTTTCTTTTTTTTCTGCTGCTGCCTCCTTCCTTTTTCTGTTTTTTTTTTTTTTGTTTATTTCTTCATTTTATGATTTATTCGTTGCAATTAAGAAGCTCGCCATGAATACGTTTGTCTGTCACACAGTCATCTTGCCTCTCTGACTGCCTGCCTCACTGCCTCTGTCACTGCTTGCTTGCCTGCCTGTCTTCCTTACTGTTGACTGTTAGTTTGCCAGCATCCTTATATATATGTACGAGTTTGTCCGTTCGTCCCTAATTGTATCTGCTTCGTCCCTGAAACATACTTTGCCATAGAATCCAATTTCTAACGATGATATTCCTTCAATGGTTTTGTTCATTTATGCGAACATTCGTTCCTGTCTTGCTTTCCTCGGTTTTAACGGGCCAACTTTTTAATAGAGAAAGAGACAAAGTTATAGTAAATGAAATGAGTGTTAGAAAAAGGGAGATGCACACATACATACATACATACATACATACATATATTGAATATTTGAGCATTTGTATCTCAACTGGGAGATACCCGGTATTGCACTTAGATCCCACAGTACTAACCAATTCCTTCAAACTTCAACCTGCCTGCTTCCATCCATCGCTAGAACTTATTTACTTACTTATCAACAACCTCATGTGCCACTGTGTGCCTCTGTGTTGTGTACATTTGGAAAAGTGCGTAAATTGCCACTAATAGCAGGATAAATTTTTGATATATGAGACGACGTGTTTATGTGTACATTTGTATCAGTAAATATGTATCTAAGCTCATGTACATATCTACAAATACAATACGCTTACATACACACATATGTACATAGATAATTTTTACTTTATATTTTTTTTTTTAAATTTGTCTATGTGTGTCTATGTGTTAAGTGTGCGTGTGTATCAGTAATTACAGTTCAGAAATATTATGAATTTGTTTTTCTTTTTCCTCTTCTTTAAAGTATTTTCATTATCTTTTAAATATTTTATATTCCTTAATTGAGCGTTATTTATAGGCGCGCCTAAAATTATGCAATATTCAATTCAATATAATACCATAATGGCCTCACAAGTTGTTCAACACTTAGTACTCATATCGTGTGATCTATTGTAAAAGCAGTAGATACGAGTACTAACATTAATTATTCATACATTCAAAATATCAAAAATTATATAGAAATAAATATCCTTTCAATACTTAAGAGTATCACAATGTGAATGGAATAAATAAGCACATGTATGTATGTATATACCGTGTACCCCGATTTACATGGTACTTTTTTAACGCGTTTTCACTTTTACGCGATTTAGGATTTTAAGTATTTGAAAAAAAAAAAACCAAAAAGATTGTCATTTGTTATTCCATGCGAATAGTGAAATTCCATTTGTACCAACAGAAAATGGTTAAAGATTTTCTTTCATGCAATTTAATTCAGTAAATTATAAATTATTGTGATTCGTATTCGTAAGTTCAATTTCAAATAGTCATGTTTACTGGTTAGTGAAAACCATTTATAAACTATGTTGTAGAATTTTGGTGAATTTATAAAAATTTTAAGATTTGACAAAAAAGAAATATTTAACTTTAGAGAGTAAAATGAAAATTTGCGATCGACATCATAATGGAGGAACAGTACAGATGTTGTTAGAGTATGTATAAATCTGCGTTCGGATCAGACGGACGCACAGACAGATCGACAGACAGACGGAAAGACAGACGGACGCACAGACGAACGGAAGCACAGACGGACGCACAGACGGACAGACCGACAGCCCGACAGACAGACGGACAGACGGTCGGACAGACGGACGGACGGACAGACAGACGGACGAACAGACGAACGGATGGACAGACGAACTTGGCTAAATCAACTCGTCTCATCGAGCTGATCACAAATATATATACCTTATGTGGTCTGCGATGTCTCCTTCTGTGTGTTACAAACTACATGACAATCTCATAATACTATTCACTCCCGTGAATCCGTTACAATCGACTAGTTTAGTTGAAAAGAATCTATCTTTTTCTGTAAGCGTTTGAAAGATTTAAGCAAAGACATTCATTTTGCATAATCTTACATCTTTACCTAATCTAAGATTGAAAGGTGAACAAGTTTCTGCACATTCAGATGCCGCACAGCAATATCCCATAAAAATTTCTGAAATAATAACCAACAATTCCTACACTCCGAATGAGGTATTCAATGCTGATGAATGTGGCTTAAAGCTCAAAGATAAGCTAGTGGTCATAAAGTAGCAAAAAGTAGTACGAACGCCACGTTCATTTTAAGGAATAGATATCAACAATCTTCTTGGTTATTGGATGGCCAATATGAAGGCTTAGGCTTTTTAATGAATGGTTTCATAACTGTTTTGTTCTAGAAGTAAAAATATATTTCACTTAAAAGGTCCTTCTTTTAATTGATAATGTCCCAGGCCATACTCCAGACTTAAACAAGAAGATGTGCAATTCATATTTTTATCCTAGAATACAACTTCTTTATTACAGCAGTTAGATCAAGGAATAATTTGAAATTTTGTTTCGTTATTTCTTAAATGAACCTTCAAGTATATTTTAAATCAAATTGGTAATGATAAATCTGTCCTAATTTTGGAAGCTTGGAAAATGTTTACAATCCAAGACATAAACATTAAGCATATTGTACTGTCATAGGCCGATAATAAGCACTTCTTGGTACATTTTTAAATTGATATGTACTTACTTCTTGTGTCTAAATGTGGAATGAATTACACACAAAGTATAAACATATATATGTCTTAAATTTATGGTGTCTTTATGAATAGATCGTTGTTTTTATGATTGAATTTATCATATTTTACTATATTTTCGATTGACGCATTTTTTCATACAAAATTTTTGTATTCGATTTACGCGGTTTTCGCAGGAACATATCTACCGCGCAAAACGGAGGCGACGTGTATTTCATTTGATGAGAATTTTAAATTATTTATAAATAAATTTTCTCACATTAAGTATAGAAGTGCTTTTCAGCATAATTCTCTCAATGAAATGTTATCTTATATTTCCATGCATTTCGTACAAATTGATGATTTGAATAGAAATTTCAATGGAAACTTACATACTCCTACAGAAATATCTTACAGATATGTATCATCTTTAGAGCATTACAGTTTCTCAGAATAATCTTACATACACTTAGTACTCATATCGTGATCTATGATAAATGCAAGAGATACTAATATTCATTACTCATACATTCATTCAGAATATTAAAAAGTAAATAGATATAAAAATCCTTTCAATACTTAACATAAATGAAATAAGTACACACATCTTTGTGCAATATTTCATTTAAAAAATCGATGAGTATTTTAAATTATTTATAAATACATTTTCTCGCATTAAGAATAGAAGTGCTTTTCACTTTAATTCTTTTAATGAAACGTTATCCTATTATATCTTTATATTTACCAAAGTACAATTTGAAGATTGAAATAGAAATTTCAATGGAAACTAACAAACATACGCTACTTACCAACATACTCCCACATAAATATATTGCAAATATCATCATTAGAGCATTAAAGTTTCTCAGAATAATTTTATTTTATCTTTTTCACTGACGACAATTTTATTGGGTTGGCAACAGATTTGTATTTTTGATGCTTTGATGCATAGAGAGAATACCATAGTAGAAAAAACCGTTCATAATTGGTATGTCCAGATCAAAAATGGAAATATAAAACTATTGTACGTAAGCCTAAGTTCATTATTATTGGCAAACATAAATTTTGAGTCGATTGGATCAATATTAAAAAGTTCTTGCTTTCCTCAGTAAAGGAAATTGTATTACTAAACTTTACACACAAGATCTGACAAATATTTTTTAGTTCTTTCATTTTATGAGTATCCTAGTAGAGAAAATATATTAAGGTACTCCAAACTTATTAAATTTGTATATGATATAACCATTGAAGTGCAATATAATAGTTCTTTTTAGTTTCTAAATATATTGATGACAGTATTTGAAGATTTTAATAATAAATAAAAAATGTAAGTATTAGTAAGAGTCTTCAATTTAAATTTATCTGATTCTGTCTGAAACAGCCGAGCAATGGAAACCAAGACTGCAAACGTTTTACTATGCATTACTTGTTCCTTCCGATTGTGAAGTTTTCATCTTAGTGTTGAAGAATGGAAAACCAAAATTAAATACTATCAAACAAAGCTGCTATCCGCGTCTGTTTCTCCGCTTGCTTCTCCTAGACTTAACAACGGATTTTGAAACGATTTTCTTTGTCATTTAAAGAATTTTCTACCAAAGGTTAGTATGTTCATTACAATACATTCTTATAGAAGAGAAAATTATTTATACATGTGATGAATCCAATGTTGCATTTCAAGATCGGAGACTTTATTTACAATTAATCAAAGTTATCTTTTTGATGGAAATGGAATGAAGGTCTTAGAAAACAAAAATGAAACACAAGATGTTAAAGCGGGGGTGCAAAATCAATGTCAGTAGCTAGTAATAAATATAAGGCAGAGCACTTAAACATGGAAAATGAGAGTGTAAAACAATCAGACTGGCTCAAGAGTTGTGGCCAGTTAAAATTTAATTAACTAATAAGTTCATTTTAATAAAATAATAATAGTTTTATTATTATATAATTTTAATTAATCGTAGTTTAGATGAAAGTAAATGCACACGTGAACAGCAGTTCCTTCCTTCCTTTCTCTCTCATCCTGTTTATTATTTTAACCATTCAAACTACAATAATATCACTCCCTCTTGAAATCTTTTATGCTTATTGTAGTATGCTTCCCTTCCTTGGATTTGATGATCAAACAATAAAATCGCGTCGTCGACTATCATGATTAATTACATAAATAATGTCAACGATAAGAGCGATGACTAACAAACAAATGGAATGGAATGGTATGGTTTGGAATGGAATGGCTGGAAGGCATAAAGAATGGATAAATGGATGGATAGGTGGATGGACGGTTAGATGGATAGGTGGATAGGTGGTTGGAGAAGAAGGAAAAGGAAAAAGGGAAGTATTTGGTCATTTCCAAATGAATGAAACACCAAAGAGGACTGCAATACGCGCATTCAAATGATTTATGCCCTTTTGGTAGCTTATAGATATAATCAACAACTTTACATTGCGTACATTCTGACCCTGACGGGATAGCGGAGGAGACTATCAACCGAGAACTCAACAATGATATTCTCTTATTCATAGCCATACCCGTATTCTTGTACACCTATATATACATACATGCTTAGTTGTCTCGACGTGCTCAATCGTCTGTCCGTTTAAACTGTTATTGTAATTGTAAGTCTCTACTATAGTCCCTATGGTTCTGTCTGACTTTCTGTCTATTTATTTCTTCATTTTGTCCATTCTTTCGTTTGTTCATTCGTCCCTTACTTCTTTCTTTGGTTTGGCTTACCACCGCAACCACCCCACCCCACCCCATCCCTAATAGCGACATCCGTTTCCGCGTCTTCAGTGACTTCCTTTACAGCTTCAAGTCGCTTCCGTAATGCGCTGACTTTAATATTTTTTGACCTGAACTCAATTGAAGCGCACTGAGTCACAAGGACTTCACTTGAATCGATTCAAATAATTTCTTCCACAACAAACAACCAACTATACCATCCTGCCCTGTCCTGTTCTGTCTTGTTCTGTCCTGTCTTGTCTTATCATATATACATACATACTCGTACATCCCTGTTCTCTATGCTCTATGCTCTATGCTCTATGCTGTATGCTCTATATAAAGTAGTATAGTATACCTTTCAATTGCTTTATTTTAGACTAGTGATTTTGTGGTGATTCTGTTTTCCATTTTTCCATTTTTCCATTTACCATTTTTTGGTTTTTGTATTTTTTATTTGTTCACTTTTCAAGTTTCGCTTCAATAATTGCTTTATAAAATACACTTATATTACAATATTACAAAAATATGTAAATCAATGTTGAGCAAGTGCGGGAAAATTGGAGGCCATTGGGCATGGGCATAATGGGCATTAACTGTACAATTACTGTATACTCATAGTCCTTAACCTTGTGAACAAAGTTTACATACTTTTATTTTATATATTACATTACATATTTAGAAGTAGTCAAAGGAAACGAAATAGAAACAAAAACTGGTAGAATTTCTTTGATTTGAAAGCAAATAAGATTAAAAAATCATTAATGACACTCAAGGGTAAGATGAATTAATCTCCTCAATCTAAATCTAAGGATGAATTTATTTGTTTACATAACACAAAAAAAAAAAAAAAAATATTTCATTAGTATTTTGTTAGTCCTATTAAAAAAAAGAAAAGTATGTAGAATATCGTACTACATAGAATAAAATAGAACTTTTAATCAAATAAAATTACAAGAATTCCAAAAAGTTAAGTTGAGTTAAGATAAAAGAACAACTTTGTTTTATATTTAGAAATTCAAAGGCAATTAAAAAAAGGTGCTAGAAATATATTGTACATACTATATACAAAAGTATGTATAAAATTTTTCCAAATAAAAAATTCTAGTAATAGAAATTATTTGATTCTATTGGTGCCACCTTCTATGGCCCTTTGACTTGGCTTCTATTGCGCTTCTCGACTCGACATACTACTTACTAAGTGTATTACTCTACATTAAATTTTTTGTTATAAACAAATTCACACATTTCGAATTTCGAAAATTTTCGACCAGTTAATAAAAACATAAACACATTCGGCATTCAAGCAAATTGTGAGAGTCCTTTAAGGTTTCTAACAAACGAACAAGCAAACGAACAAGCAAACGAACGAGCGAATGAATAACGAAGCCAAAAGCAATTGGTTTCTCTTAAATAGGAAATACTCTTATAAACTCTCTCTTTGCTTTTATAACACTTTTCAGTATTTCAAAGATATATAACATATACTTGTATATCTATATAGGTATATATATATGAGGACAAGATTTGTTTAGATGTGGGTGTAAGCGTCTTTCGTTTTGGTTGCCTCATAATTAGTGTCGCTGTCGTTTTTGGATGATGCAAGAGGGCAAAGAAAACAACAAGCGAATGAATGAAGAATGTAGGAAAAAAATGTCATTAGAGCAACAATGATAGCATTTCTTATTTGTTGTTGATGAACCAAGATACACACACGAAGATACAAAGTATGTGTTGTATACAGATTCATAAGGACAAATATGTAGAAAGACAAATAGTCTTTAGCTTTAAAAGTTTTATGTTAGTTCTTCTTGATGATGAAGACTTTAAATGAGATTTTTGTTTTTTTTTCTTCTTCTTCTTCTTCATTTCAAAATTACTTCCACATTATATGTTATATACATTGCCATTAAAGGACATTCACATATAATGAGTATACATTGTATCTCAATATGTAGAGCATACATAGGCTTATGTATATTTAATTGAATTACTAAAATCATGGTGTTTGTTTAATGATTACCTGTTGATTCATTTAATTGAACTGAACTGAAAGCAATTGAACTCAACATAGAGACTAACAAATACATACATATATGCACAGATAGGAATGTATATGTTACTTTGGGGGCTTACTGATGCTTTACAAGTCTATGGTATATTATACTTAGCTTGAGTTCCAGACAAATTCATTACAGAAAACTGCACAATATTCAACAACCTAATAAATATGAATGTTAATTTCTGTTTCCCAAAGAAACGAAATGTTGCCACAGTATATAGTATTATTCCCCAACAAAAAAAAAAAAAAAACATAGATACAATACAATACAGTGACCCAACTTTTTGATCAGATATTTGACGAAACTTTTTTATTAAGCTGCAACTTTCCTGCATTATGCTTGGTGGCAATTGTCCCCGTTTCGCTTGTTATTTGTACCTTTGTACTAGTGAATTCCTAGTCACCTGGAAAACAGAGGCATTAACACTTTTTCGATACAATTGACTATCGAAACCTTGTTAACTTGGGGACTGCCAACCTTGTGTATTTATTATGCAATGGCACCGTCCAATGACAACGACATGTTAAATTCACCGGTCTAAAAGGAAAAGAAATGGAACTAGTACTGGTGACAAAAGGACTAGTCCAGAACTAGTTGAAGTGGAGTTGTTCTTTATACTGCAGGGTATTTTAGAATAAAACCAATTAACCTCAAATGTAAAATGAATAACCAACAATATTTTATTTATGAAAACACAAAATAAGAAAATGAATTCGTTTCATATAAAATCCTGACGATATTTATGTTTTCAATACTTTGTTTATCATTCTTTGCATTAATCCTTCTTGACATATTTTCTATAAATTTTTTTTATTTTTTGTTTTTTGTTTTATAGATACTGGGTATTTGGATTTTTCCTGATAAATCGACCGAGCACGTTTGAGCTGAATCCAGAGTTGTTCGATTGGGTTAAGATAGGAGGTTTCAAGTATCCACTGAAGGACTTTAGTATAATTACATTGGAGTCACTCTTTCGTAACTCTGGCAGTATGAGACCATCCTCAACAACACATTAACAAGAAAAGGATTCGGATGATGGAAGGGGCACTGCATGTTTCTGACCATTATTATTCTGTCTTGAGGAAGAATCAGAAAGTATTCAAAACCTTCTATATTCTGCCCTACTCTTCTTGATAATTTGGCCAGACTGATTAAATTGACACTGGGTTAGTTAGTGGATTTTTCAGGTTTGTTTAAGAGGCTAAGAAAGATCTGTAAGACCAAATACCGGGAACCGCAATCACAACTTAGTCCTACAAAATAGAATTGCTTTAATGGATTTTATCAAACGTTTGGAAATTCAAATTACTTCCAAATTTTAACAATAATTTTCTTATATATTATATGCAATATTACGTATAGGTCAAACAAAAATTTTATTTTATTATTCTCCAATAGTTAATTCAAATCCAATTCTGATTCCCAAGATCCTTATTGGCTTGATGTTGGTTTTATTACTTAAAATTGTCCCTTCAAATTGAATTGTGTTTAATTACTTTATGATTTTTTTAATATCCTTCTACTTTGCCACTTCAAAATAAATAAATATTTATCAGTGGAATTTATTCTGATATAAAATGAACTACTTTAATAATTTTGTTCAAACTATTGTCAATTGTTGTTTCTGGCAATATGATTGGGTTTTGATGAAAATTTAATTTCAATTGTACTAATTGCAAAAGAAATACCAAACAACAAATATTAAGTATACGTGTAATATAAAACTGACTTTTAATATTTTGTTGTAAAGGAAACTGGTGTGTTTAGTTCGTTGCAAGGTACAATAAAGGATTGACAGCTTATTGGAAACAAATTTGGCTTGTTGTAAATTTTTGTCTATTTTAAAATAATTTCTCATTTTATTAAGTGGGTTTAAATTATTTTTGTTAATAAAGCTGTACTCCAGTCATAGGGAAGTCTAGGCTGGTAAAACGTATCAGGCGATACCACAGAAAATGTTCAACGGAGAAGGAGATATCGCAAAGAGATCCTCGAAAAAGTGTTGCCGACATTCGTTGTGATAATAATTGATAATTGATAAGATTGGACGTAGATTTATCAAAACGGACAGATGAAGCTATTAGTGACAATCAAGCAGAGAGAACGTCACTTACAATTTTGCTTCTTTATTAATGGAAATATGTGATTTGGAGTGATGAATCGAAGATCAACCGTCTTCGTTTCGATGATAAAGAATATGTTAAACGGCCAAAAAGATCGGAATTAAATTCTAAGTATGTTTCGCATAGTGAAACAAGGAGGCGGTGACATTAACATATTGGGATATTTCTCAAGAAGTAGAGTTGGTTCTATATACTGTATAGAAGAAAAACTCACAAAGGAAACATGTATTGACATATTGCGTGTTAGTCTACCTCCAATTACCCCATTTCGTCCTGTTGTTGCTGCTGATGCTGCATTCGCCTTTCATCCGCTTTGCGTGACCACTCTGCAATGCAAAGTTTGAGCGGAGAACTGCTTTACTGCTTTCCAGTTTTCTTCATAGGCAAATATTTTTGGCACCAGGTTATTGCATGTGGGGAAAACTCCAAGCTGGTTCACTCTACTACAGTGAGACATAACGTGATCTGCACTCCCATCCTCATCAGGTCATCGTGGCACCCGGGCAGGTTAGTATGGAAGAAAACCTCTGTGTCTACTTAGCAATTGCTTTATGAAGAAATCTACATAGCCATATTTTCGGTTAACCCATTAATTAACCTTGGGAATTAATATATTTGTCCAGTGACCTTTCGAGGACTGATCCCACTTATTCTGAAACGCACGGCCTTCTTTTCTTCGAGAGGGGGTTTGCATCCACGTGTGTGGTATAGCCTTTTTAATTCTTCTGCACGGATATCACTAGGTGTTTATCTTGCTATAACGCAGATTGCTTCATCTACCACCGTCCTGTATGCACCTCCTGTTCTTAGCGCACTAAACCTGCTTGCCAGCTGTACCATTTTCTGCTTACAGTCCTACTGACATATGTTATCTGCAATAAGAAATATGTGCATAATTGATTGAGTCCCCAAGTTCTCTGTTATATTATTTTTAACCATATAAGCACAACAGTGTAAAGCAAAGAAAACTTTTTGGAAATACTTCTCTCCCCTTCTCTCAATATCTAATACTCTTTGTTTCTCTGTTCCCAACTGGCACTCTCTTTCTCCCAATATGTATCTTTAACTTTAATACATGTGATGAGAACTTCATCATCACTATTCGCTATCATGGGTTTGTAAACTCTGCTCTGCGAGCGTCAGCAATGCCATTACCAATTTTTGATATTGACTTAAACTCTATGTCCATTCCCAACTTTTCAACATAATCAAGAATTTGTAATAGAAATAGATTCTTATTCTCCCCAAAAATTCTTAAAATTCTTTAATAAATTTTATAGTGCAACATAAATCTGAAAACGAAACTAGTTTCATACAATTTAGTTGGCCTCAATAAACATCATTGTTGATTGAATTTAGCTCCATCTGTGACCGTGGCCTATGAGATTACTAATCACGAAAGCAAGTTTTATGAACTATATTAAATGACTTGGTTCCATCAATACTACATATAAGTACATTTCAGAAGCACTGATATTGTATGTCATGTTCTTATAATATTTTCTAATTGAATTTCACAGCAATTTCTTTAACCAAAAGTGCGTTATGTATACGCCATGTTGACTTAATGAAAATATTTATATTAAAATATGCACACACAAACAACTACTATATACGAGTATCATGATGATGGGAAACATTGAAAGATGTGTATAAGAAAAGTGTATATTTCACTAACTGTTACCTGCTAACAGCAGACTACCGTCACCACAACACCAATCTTCTTCACTAACCATTAATAATTTCTGAGAATAATGAAGGAGCTAGTGAGCAAATGAATGAATAAAGAAATGAATAATAAAATATGCAAGCATCATTAGCGTACAACAACAGCAACAACAATAACAAAAAACCGCAACAGAAACCAAGTAATCAAATATGTTATATGAAAATAAAAATAAAAAATATAATAGGAAAACTACTTGCATACAGAAAAATAGGTGCCCAACCAGAAAACCAACACAACTTTGCAACATAAATTTGTTACTCAGAACATGACTGAGAGAGATTCACTGGTAATTGGTGGATGGAGGCTGATGCATGGAGAATGGATGGTGGATGGTGAATGGTGAATGGTGGCTGGTGGATAGTTCCTCCGGATGTATGTTGCAATCACACCGGAAATGTCTACGAAATTGTTGCTATTCTTGGTGATGCTGATGGTGCTGCTGCTGCTGATGCTACTGGTGATGCTTATGCTATTACAATTGGAAGCACCACAGCACAGAAACGAAGCGAAGCGAAATAATAGGTGAATATGTCTTGTGATTGGGCGTACCGGGGTCTGAAGAGCATGGTTTTGCATAGCAACGGGCGCAATGAAGCTTTGCACTTAAAGAGCATTAAGTATTTAGAGCGTTACGCAGCATTGACTATGCCATTTTGTCTTGTCTTGTCTCGTCTCGTCTCGTCTTGTCTTTTCTTTTCTTTTCTTTTCTTATTTCTTTTTTATGTGACTATTTTTTTTTTTTTTTTTTTTCTATTTTAATTTTCTCTACAATTTCTTTTGAGATTACATACTATATTACATATTTTGTATTTGAGTGTTTCTTATTTAAGATCTCTTACTTCCAATCATTTAACTTTTTATATCTGAAGACCATGTTTAAATTTCATTTAGTTAGTTGCTTAAAAAGTTCTTACTTTGATTACTTTATTTAATTTCCTTGCATTAATAATGCATGACTGCAGTTTAATTCATTAATTTAAAGAGTCTGTGACATGACCAATAATGTTAATATAAATTGCATGTCTTTCTCATGATTGAAAACCACAATAAATTCCATAATTTAAACTATGATTAACAAATGGAATATATAACAATATTTTTATTCAATCAGAATAAGAATGTCATTTGTATGTTGACCACAAACAAAGATTGATTAAAATTGCGAGTAAAAAATATAAACGGATAATTGAAAACGTAGATAATAGCATAATGTAGCATAAGTAAATGCATGCTATAGGGAACAAACTTAAAATTAGAAAAATTTAACTCTATCAACTGGTGACATAGTTGCCCCGCACCTCTTTGGTCATTTCTGGCAGTGAAGTGAGAAATTTCTGCTTTTAATTAGGCAAAATATCAGACATTTCAAGTCACTGTAAATTTGTCCAAGCAAAGATGATGTTCCTCTAGGGTAACATGAAATTTTTAACATAAAATTGCTTGTATTGGGCACATGATCCATTCCGTGTTTTATGTCAATCTTCTATTTCTTCTGCTGAATGAAAGAAATAAGTATGCAACTTTATTCATTAGCATTCATTTGTTGTTGAAATCGGTTTAGAATAGCTTGCACTACCTAAAAAATGTTAAACAATTTGTAAAAAACTGTCTACATTTCGATAACAGTGCCATCTATCGGATCCAACTATTGATAAGACCCATCTAGGTAATCCCTTAAGTACAATAAAAACAAAATTCATCAAAATTGGTCTAGTCGTTTAGGAGAAAAATGGTCACAAAAATCCATACACATTCGAATTTTATATAAAAAGAAAGAAGAAGGTAATCCTTATATATGTGTAAATTTTAATATTATAGTTCATGTTTAGTTTATGTGGCTGATGACGTTTGATCTGGAGCCGCAAATTAGTTACTTAAGTTTATATTGCATGTCCACTGTCCCAAGTATTCTACAAAAGTTTAGCACCGAAGGGATTTGTGTTCGTTACCCAGTCTTGAAAGTGGCGAGGGATGTAGAAGTAGAGTCTAAGAGAAAAATAAATTAAATAAACCATATGTTTAGTTATGTCTTATGCTTCATACTGCTCAGTTTTAAATAAATAACGAATGATTCATGTAATTGAATATCTTAAACATTTTTTTTGTTTTTTTAATTTCTATAAATTTTCGTTTTATAATGATGAACGTTTGGAATTAAGATTATTAAAATTAGGTTTGAGCTACTTAGTATATATTTCATGATAGTTAAGAGAAAACCAGGAAGAAGGATTTCTGATTCTTAGTTTAAATAACTGAATCTTTGCTTTCTATTTGATAAGAAAATAATTTAAAAATATGTCAATTTTCATATAAAAATTTTACTTCAACAGTTTTGCTTGCAAAGTCATATCAGTTTCATTCAAGAAAACATCTAGCATATTTCAAAAAATAATATTATTAAATTGGAAAGTAGAAAAAACTAAGTATATTTTTTTCTGTAAGTATATAATTGCACTAAGTATGAGAGGCTAATAAATTGCATAATACTTTAAAAATTCTCATATTTCCAGCGCAAAATGCCCGACAATAGAATTGACCAAGAACAAAGGGATCGAAATTTGGCACGATTTATTATTGAAAATTCAATTAGGAGATTGCTTATGATGTTGATGCGGGCAAGGAATCAACGCATTCCTCCAGGCGGCTAGGAATGCCAATCTGCCCTCACAGAAAGTTGCATGCTTTTCATTATGCCCATCGATTAGTACAAAATCAGAAGGATAATGAATGGCCCATAATATTATATTAAAATTAAAAACATATTTGATTCACGTTTTTAAATCTAGTTAAATTACAAATGTAATTCTTATTTTATAACTGTGCATATAAATTGTTCAGATTTCAATCAATCAGTTCCAGTTTTTTTTTTACTTGTGTGGTGAAGTGTGGTGTTACATATGAATATTTTAAAGGTCATGGAGAAACTCTGATTTTTAGCCAATGGTTGAGCGCATTTTTTTGCTAAGCTTCTGAAGCTGCTTCAGGATGTACTGCTCCATCTGGCGTTGTCTTCATAGTCTTTCTCTCAGTTATACTAAAAATATCGAAAGAATGGCAATGGCTTCGCGAGATCTGATAATTCAATAAAGTTGATGATGTTGGAGAGTTTGTGGTGTTTGTGGTAGTTGTGAAGGTTGGGGAATTTTCATCAACCATTTTATCGAAATTACTCTAGAACTATAATAATTATAAACTGTTAATCTATACTGGTAATTTGCAACTCACAGTAAGATTATATATCGCGAAATAGAGTTTTTTTTTTAAAACTCTTTTAAAATATAAAGTGGCATGGGATTTAAAAGCTGTATAGAAAAAAAAAGTACCTTCTTCGGTTCATGTTCTGCGGATTTTTGATTGTTTTGTCAAGCCGTCTGTGCTTAAAATTTCAATCAAAGAAAATATATGAAATATTTTCATAAATAAATTAAAATAAAAATTGGAATTGCTTGGAGTTCAAATCTGTTATAGTACTTACCTTTGTGTACGAAGTTTGACCACAGGCTTTTTTCTGGACCCACGGGTGGTGAGGAGCCCTCAGAACTTTTTCCGTCTTGGCTAGCGGAGTTAACATTCGCTGTGGAGTTACATTATACAACCGGGTGCTTTGACCCAATGATCAGCTAAGTTTTTGAGTAGTCCTCAACTCTACAGAAAGAATTGAGTTATTTGAACAAATTTTGTTACCAGCGAATGCTATACAAGGGGACATTGATTGATGATTTTCAAACTTTTGTGCTTGGCACCGTGATTTTAAATCTCCACGACAGAAGTTCACCTAAAACAGATTAGGTGTACATACCTCGTTCAGTATATTATAAAAAACTTTAATAACTTGGAAGCAGTCTTAGCTAATTGTTAGTAATTCAAGTAATATTTTTTTTTTTTTGGTTGTTTTTTTTTTTGCAACACAAAATAGTTTTGCTTAAATAAAATAGAGTCTCCAAGGAGAGAAAGAACTTTATCTGGTCTTTAGGTCAAACCAAAGCTGTGACCAACGAATCTAGCTTAACCTTAACTTATCTTATCTTAATCTAATATTTAACTTAACCTGATTTGTATATATTTTATTGGTTTTAACATCCTCAATTCTGTTCAATATAAATAACTTGTATGTCGCTTTCATTTCATTGCTAAAAGTGGACATAAATTTATCATAGATTAACTAGATTTCAGAAATACTCATAAAACAGAACTAAAATCGTTGATTTTTTAATTTCAATTTGTCTTTGGAGAAATTTCTACTTATATATGCATACGTTTATTTACCTATCTCTCGCGCTCTCTCTCTCTCCTTCTTTCTCTCCTTCTTTCTCTCCTTTGTTCCCTATCTTTATCTCACTTTCTGGTAGTTTTCTCAATTAGTTTAGATTTCCTCCTCATCCTTGGCATCATCAGTCTACTTATGTATGTACAAGTATATCCTTGCTACTATAGAGTTGCGTGCTTTTCAATTTTTCCTCATTAATTTTAATTATTTCGTAATAAATTGAAGATTTATCGTTTGCAATAAAAAGCGCAAAATAACTTGAGAGTTTGTGAAAGAAAGGGAGTGTATGTGTGTGTGTGAGAGAGAGAGAGAGAGGAAGCGGCAGTAACAGTAAAAATCAACTGAAAACAAAAAGAAAAACAGAGATTTAAGTAATGAAAAGTTGTAACGGTAAATTGTTTTAACCGGAAGCCCACTCCACGGAGATTTTCAAGTTATGGACTTAGGTATATTGTATGTATAGCCAAAATTATTAAATTTATAAGAGTTTTTAAACTGAAATGAGAAAAGAGAATAAGTATTCAATGCAATTATGACTTGACAAAAATACACTACAAATTTTATATCAAAATTAAAAGTGAAATGCTAAAAAGTTTGTTTAACAATAATTCTTAAACTTATAGAGACTGAGGACACAATCTTAAACAGAAACTCCTAAGGATCAATCATTTTATTCGCAAAATTAAATTTCTAGTTCCACAATGGTAAAAGTCTCGGATGATGGGATCCCTGGCTATGGCATTGCACACCACTGAAAGTATAACTAGAATATATTGTATATAACCGAATTAATATTCCCTATTATATTACTTACAGGCAATAATTGCTATGGAAAATAAGAAAGCTAAAGGCAACACTAAGAACAACACCAATTCCTACACCATTAACATTACCATCATTTCCACTAGCCAACACCACTTACACCAATTGAGAAATTGAGGGGGTTAACAGCGACTGTGAATGTGACTGCGACTTCATTTTCATTTGACTGGTCTAGGGGACAGACAGAGCAGGACAGGATAGGACAGGACAGGACAGGACAACACAGGAGTTTCTATTGTATAATAAGTATTTTTGTTTGGTAATGGAAGGGGCTTGCAAGAAAGTTCAGCTATACTGGTTATGTATAACCAACCGAGTTACGCACGTTCAAGGTCCCATAAAATGGCAAAAGGAAAATAAAGGCAATGGCAATGGCAATGGCAAAGGCAACCGCAAAGAAGTTTTAATTGTTTGTAGACATTAAATGGACACCATTTGGAAATGATTGCTTCTACTCAAAGATTCCTTATACTCACACTTAAGCTTATTTTCTCCTCTCTATTACTTATTATTATTGTTGTTGTTGTTGTTGTTGTTCTTATTATTGTTCTTTTTTCTTGTGCTTCTTCTTCGTCTTCTTCTTGTATTTCCACTTATTACTTTTCTTGTTGTTATTTAGTATGGTCATAATTGGTCTGTTTGCCTCAAGCTACAAGATTTTCTTTTCCTAAATTCCCTTTCCTTCATTTTCTCCTTATTCACTCATTGAAAACAGTGACGATAATAAGAGGCAAACGTAGGTAGAATTATTATATACGTACGTACATACGAGTACATAGAAGGGAAGTAGAAAGTGATAAACTTTGAACGTGCAGCATTCATCTGAATGACGAATGTTTCTTTTCTTACCCACACCCTTTTGCCATTACAAAATGAATGGATGCTTTATTGAATTTCTGTTAAAGCTTATAACACTCTGCTATACTCTATAATTGTTGAAAGTTCAAAATAATCTCACTGATTTCTCGAAATCACAAAATCCAATCTGTAGACAAATTTTAAAAATGAATCTCTACAATGTATAATAAATAATTCAAATGAATGTTATGCAAACAAGTCTCTCTCTCAATTGATAACAGACATTAGTAGATCGTAACCATTATTGTAAGAAATAATCCTTCTAAGGAATAAGAGGTTTTTTGACCTCAGTTCTAAGACTTCAGTTTATTTTAAACTTGACTTCATTTATTTCTTTTTACTTTAATATACAATATTAATTCTAAAATATAATACCAGACTCAAACCACAATATTAATGTGCACTGGCTATTGGGTTCTTCGACTAATGATTTATTTATATCTATGTCCTAAATATTTATGCTGGAGTACTTAAGAAGCTTATGAAATTTAGAAATGTTAAGGCATGTAGGATTTTTTAATAGTTGAGATGGTACCAAAGAGGGAATTCCTGTTGCTCCCCAAGGTGTTTAAGAGATGGGATATCAACATAAATTAAAGCATTGAAACTTTTGATTTTTTATTTGAAATTATATTTTATTTGATCGATGACTAACTTAGATCTTGTAAAGAATTTGAATGGGTTTGTGTGAACGGTATAGAACTTCGGTGAAGCTAAGCCTATTTATATGTTTTTCATTTTTTTTTTTTTTTTTTTCTTTTTTATGAAACCGCAGAACTTTAATTATTGTTTCTGTTACAATATTTTTTAACCCACTCTACCGAGACTTCGCACTTTATAACACAGTTTTCTTGCTTTTACTTCTTCTGTAAAATAAATGTTAATTGTGATTTTATGTTTAGTGTTCAGTGTTCAGTGTTCAGTGGAGAAGAAATAAACACAAAAAAAACAAAGAATTATGTGGGCTTTAATTAATTAATTGCTCGTTCAATTCAACTCAACTCCACTCACATCTCAACTAAATTCAACTCAACCCAATGCACTTCAACTCATCCCAACTCAAATCAACTCATGCCAACCGAACTTAACCTAACTCAAACTTTTATATTATAGAATTTCTTATTAAATTTTACTTACCTACAAATGTAATTTGTACGTGATTCCTGTGTGTAACCTTAAATTCAAGACTCTACCTTAGTACACCTAACTTTTGGCTCATCATGTCTCTCACATCACCATTGATTGCTCACATGCTCATTCAAACTACAAGTACATACATATGTTATGTATATATATATATATATATGTATATATATGCATTCCTTGGTGTGCATGTCAAGCGTCATGCGGTGGTTCTGTGGTCTTTTATTACATTTCAACTGAATATTACAAATAATTATTTGCAAAATTATGAAGAAAGCCACAGCCACAGGATATTGACATTTCTGTGACCAAATTTCTGATAGTCAAAGACAATTAAAGGGAAAAGAAGTTTAAGTGACGCAAATCAATTCTCAAGTAAATTATCATTGATTGAATTTTCAGTTATTTAATTCGATTTGAAGAGAATTGTAACAGTAAATTAACCTGTAGAAGATTATCTACATATTATATTTAAATATTTTTATTAATAGTAATTTTACCTTGATACAAACATATCTCAAATTAATTTGAGTCACATTTAACACACACACACACACACCCACATCTCTTTCAATTTGATAAGTATAAGGAAGGATTGTTTCAATTCAAAAATATATGAAACATATTTGATAATGAAAAAATAAAAAACAAAAATAATATAACAAATATTACAATCTTTCCTTCATCTTTGATCCTTGTAAATGTAATCAACAAAAATTTATATTAGACACATCTTCAATTATACATAATACAAAATGTTACGAAATAGAAACGAAAAATAGTAACAATAGTAGAAAGATATTTAAATTAAAAATCCAAACTGAGCAATATCATTCCTTATAATGCTCTGCAACGCAATACTTAAAGTGGGTTATTTTCCAGCTCTATAGAAAAAGTCAGTCAGAATTATGATCCCTAAAATAGGTAAAGAGAAATCATTGGTGTCCTCATATCGTCCCATATGTTTACTTCCGATGTCGAAATTATTTGCAAAAATTTGTATCAACGAAAACAACATCATCTGCACAATCTAACCTATGAACCGCGTCACTACGAAAATCAGAACTGCATTTGAGCACCGAGAATACTGCCCAGCCTTATTCATAGACGTGGCCCACGCTTTTAATCGAGTATCGAGCGTGCTTCCACAGAACTCACACAAACTGTTAGTGTCTATTCGTGGTGAGATGCAAAAATTTTGCCTCAAATGAGCATCCCATAAATGATGGCGTTCCGCAAGGCAGTGTGCTCGGACCACTCGTATACTTCACCACTTCTTATTATTCACCGCTGATATCTCAACAATTCCCCACCTCATGACATCAACCTTTGCATATGACACTGCAATCACGAGTCGCTCACGGTGCCCTAGAAAAGTGTCGAAAGAGCTGGGCGATCCCTTTCAATACGTGTCGGTGACTGTCAATCTCGACAAATACAATCACGTGACATTCTACGTAAATGGGAGTGTTTGTCCGTCTATCATTTTCAATAATACTGCTGCTTCACACTCAACTGAAGTCACATACCTACGAGTTTACTTGGACAAACGTTTCACCTGGCGAAAATATACAATATGAAAGCCAAAAAACCCAAATAAAATGAAAAAACCACTCCCTCCACAGGCTCTTAATTCCAAGATCCAGACTAAGACTCGATCTAAGTATTATTATACAACAGCTTAATAAGGCCAATCTGGACACACAGTTCCCAGGTTTGGGAAAAAGCAAGCCCAAGTAATGTTTGGCAATGTAAGACTCTCAGACAAATCACGGCCAATAAGCAACTGCATACACATTCAAATTATATTTTTGACAACTTTCACCTAAGCTAAAAAGGCTACATTTGATGACCTTTTTCAAAGTAATAGGTATTTTTCCACTTGGTTTTATGAAAGATTAAAATTATTCATTTTTTTATAATGAGCTGTGTCCCCCACGCGTTGCTGTGGCTCAGGCTGGGCAAACACTATTAAACAAATAAAGTGGACAACTCGCTCACGAAATTGTCACATTTTTAGTCTAGTTTATATGTTTTGTCATAAAAGTATGCGTTAAAAAAAATTCGATGAACAACAAATGGCATACAATTTTGAGAATAGCGAATGTTTTTTTTTTGTACCACAGATGACGTATATAGCATTAAAATTTTATTTTTCTAAACACATATTAAGTTAATATATGTTAATATGCAAGTATATTAATACTAAGTATTATACAACACGGCACTAATTGACTGCAATGTTGAGTCAAAATTTCAGAGCAATCGGTAAAATAGTTTTCGAGCTCTGAGGTCATGAATATACGAACATTCACAGATTCAAGATTTATTACAAATCATGGATCATGGCATTAAAATAGTTGTTTAGTTCCAAATCAATTTATTAGCGGAAAAATGTCTAAAGTCTTTTACTATCCTTGCATCAATATAACTACAGGACATACTTATACTTCTTCTTTACAATTTGTCTGTTACAGTAGATGAATTTGAATAAGAAATGGAAAATTACATGTTCATCTTTTTAATTTATCGGTGCGTACACTGTTATTTTTCCAGGACACGTGTGTGTCTGCTGTTGTCCAGCAGTTTGATTGCAAGGTGTTTATCATCTTCAACAACTTCTCACCAATTTGGATTGGAGCCTCTGATGAATTTCCAGAATTCCCAAATCCATTATATTGGTTTTGTTGATAGGTTGAGATGTGAAATGCCTAACAAGGTACTTCACGGTGACACTTCTTCGCGTGACTTCCCAGTTTATAACAACTGTGAGGTCATGTGTGTGGATTTCTCAACAATGATACCATTTATTCACCTCATCATCCACTGCTCTAATTAGTTCAGGAGAAGACTTGTTGCTGCAACCAGGTCATCGTCGCTAGCCAGTAGGGCAATGCCATTAGCTTACATCGCTACCGAGAGTTTCTCATCCTTTAGATAGGACACAATTATTATTATTATGAAATCACAGTATGTTTTTTGAATTGTTTCAAAATTTAAGTTGATTCGATTGTTGCAAACACATTTAAATTTTCTGTAAGAAATTCTTAGTCTTCAATATAAAGTTTTTTGCACTCATTTTGAAATCATTAAGATTAGTATAAAGTGTATAGCATCGATATCGATCTATAAATCTATACAAATTTGAATTATGTTCGCTGTAAATGTACGTTCATCAATACCAAAGGAAGAATACAGTTCACGTAAGGATCTGCTCGACTGGGTCAACAACTGCTTGTCAACGAATCTAGATAAAATCGAGGACATGTCTTCTGGAGTCCACTATTGCTTACTGATGTACATAATGTTTCCAGATTCCATTGCAATTAAGCATATAAAATTTAATAGCAATATGGAACATGAATTTATCTGGAATTTTCAAATTTTGCAAGAAGCTTTTCGAAAGAAAAAAGTACAGAAAAATATACCGATTACACGTTTAACTCAATTCAAATTTAAAGATAATTTCAAATTCCTACGATGGTTTAGAAAATTTGCCGATGCAAATGATTGCAATGAGAAAATGTCAATCAATTTTATTCCACCAGAAGTTCAACTCAAACTCTATTCAAAGCGTATGTTCCGTCGATCATGTGCTTATAAAAACACTTATGGAGTCAATAGTAAGATTATCAAACAAGTAACTAAAATTGTGGAAGACGAAAAGGAATCAAAGGATAATACAGATGATGAAGAAGTTAAATCTATAGATTTATATAAATACATAATACTCTCCTTGAAAATTGCCGATTGTTCTAAAATATTATATCAAGCGAAAAAGGATCGTGATATTTGTTATAAGGCATTATCTCTTATCAAAAAGATATTCATGGAGAAGAAGGAGCAAACAACAAACAAAACGAAATCATATATTGCTGAAATTATTGATATGATTCAATCCTTTGATCAAAGCAGAAAAATCAAAAGTAATTATAATTCTGAGTTTGAAGAAGAATTTAGCGATTTGAGCAGCATTGGAACTGACAGTTTTGATTTCATTGAATTTTGCAATTTAGGTGTGCCCTTAGAAGTAATTGAATCGATTTGATTTGATTTCATTTGATGATAATGAAATCGCTTCAATTACATAATTCTATATGTAGTACTTCATCCTAAAATCAATACAAATTTCTCTCTTCATATCTAAACAAAATGCTTTTGAATTTAAATAAACATGATATACTCAATATATTTATGTCTGTTTTGTTTTCTTAAATAAGTCAAATTAATTTGTTCGCCCCGAGATGCGAGATACAAGATATAACATTATACTTAGTACATCAAGAATAGAAGAGATACAAAAAACAAGTACCTAAGATTATTTAACATAACATATGCAAAACTACCAAAAAGGTGTTTAGCAAACATTTCTTAGACAAAAAAAAAGAAAAGCTGTACACAGATATAAACTAGACTCTTAAAAATTGCCATCCTTGCAGAATGGATTTCGTTGTATATGTTATAGCTGAATGTATTCTAAGCAATGAAGGAAAGCCCTCCAAATTCCACTCAGAACAGTAAAAGGAATAGCAAAGACTATGAATATTATATAGGGGAAAATTCGCTAACGAAACTTTAAGTTATCATTTGTGTCTTTTAAAAGCTTGACTCAATAAGTTTGGAACGAGTTTTGTACAGTTTCCATTGGCAAAATCACATGAATTTTGATTCAAAAATTTTGAGAGTGAACACAATTTCATGAGGCAGTTGTCCAGTCCTTACAGTATACTTCTTTGATAACGCATTTTATCTTATTGGCCATTGATTCATATATGTTAAGGCCATAAAATCCTCAAACCATACCTTTTAGGGTTCTGTATCCAAAGAATGCCAAGTAGACTCTAATACTAAACCTTCGTTGCCCATCTGTCCGTCCGCCTGTCCGTCCGTCCGTCCGCCTGTTCGTCCGTCCGTCCGAAGGCTCCATATCATAATCCATAAAGGCTACAGTTAAAATTTTCATATAGTGTATTCTTCCATTGCGCTATATTGCCACATAATAAAAATAAAATAAAGTTAAGAAATTAAAGAGGTCCCCCTAGAAGAAACATGAATGCCATACATGTAGGATGTGTGTAACCTTAGCAGCGTGATTGAGAGTATTATCGGGTCGGATAAGCCATCGTTAATTTTGCATCTTTAATTCTAATTTTCCAACGTCTAGACCAAGTTTCGAATATGTGGATGGATTCTATCATATTGATTCTCCATCAGAATCATCACTTATCTCAGATCAGATCATCTTCCTTTACCCATTGAGCTCAGTATCAGTGCCAGGGAAATTGGAGTGATCATTTTTTTTTCAGGTGAAACTGGAAGAACTAACTAATTTAAATATGGATATTCAGTCCACAGATCAAATAGATGATACAGTTGAGGAACATCCATACTTCCACTGACTTTACTTTCGGGCTCCCTTGTTATTCTGTTATTCGTAAGTGGTCTTAAGGCAGCTTTATCTCTGGACACGGAACGTGCTGGATGCTTGTCCTTGGAGAAACCAAGCTCTGAAGAAGGCCAAGAATAAATTCTTTAAGAATGTGCCTCGCAATGCTGATCCAAACAAAAAAAAATATCTACAATCTTTGGAAGGCGACGCTTAACATTGATATACAATATAATATGAAATCATTTATTAATTAAAATCAAGTAACATTGATTTAAATAATGTTTGTTTTTCATCTCAACTATAATTGAAAATTTGCCAAGGTAAGAAAATTGAAATGATATGCATACAAGCCCCTAAAAGTATGCAGGATATAATTTGCTTACTACAAAGAATTTTCTCAAAAATTAATAATTTTCTAAAATACAAATAAAATTCACTAAAGAAGAAATTTGTATTAGGCATATTTACGAGATGATAATAAATACAGTATGAAAATGAAAATGGAAATAAAATAAAATCAAATTTTATAAAATATTGTAATTTGTAGTCAACGTTGCGTATGATTGTTATGGCCACCATATACTGCATGCATACTAACTTACTTATATTGCACCTTAATGTATGCAATGAAAAATGGAAAATGGAAAATTAAGTGCTGCTCTATACATAAATCACAAAGCTTAACAATTGGCTTGGCCTCAAATAAATATATAGAGGCACACACATGTCGCTGGAAGATATCGAGGGTGCTGAATAGAGAGGAGAGGGTAAAAAATGCAAACTCACATTTGCTAAGCAATTTGAACAAAAAATATTGTACATTGCACACTTGCTGGCAAACAAATTGCTTAGAAATTTTTCTCTTTTATTGTGAGTCTATTAAGTCTATTTTGAATTTAAATTTTGTTGATTGCAGTCTTGCTGCTGCTATTGCTTTAGCTTTTGTGCTTTATTCCATTGTGTTGAGTTCAGTTAAGTTGAGTTGGATGAAAGTCTATTGCCACTTGAGTAAAGTTAATAAAGTTACGAAAATAGTTTAAATATTTATTTACAGCATCTTTTGTGTTGATGCTGTTGCAACAATACTTTTTCCCCATTTAAGTGACATTATTGGCATTGGAGAGCGAAAGATCATGAGGACTGAGAACAACAAACTTCAGAAGCGAACTGTGTGGAAAAACTTAAAAAGCGTAAACAATTTCTTTTGATAACTCATCCACTCATTCACCATTCGCCATTCGCCATTCTCCTTTGCTCCTTTGCTCCTTTGCTCTCCGAAATTCTCTCTCTTTTGTGGTATAGTAGAACAAAATAAACGGGTTTTTATTTTTCCATCCTTCTCGTATGTTAGATGATGCGAATAATAAGGACGGTGACGGCATCGGCATCTGCATCGGAGGGGATTGGTCCTAGTCGTCATATTTGTTGTGTCGTTGTCGTTGTCGTTGTCGTCTATTGTTATATGCAACATGCACTTGCTATAAAATTTTTGTTCTTTATTTTATTCAGTATTGTTTTTAAATTTATTTTTTGTTTCGTTTTTTGTTCTCAAATGTTTCCAGTATACAAGGTGTGCCCCGAAAGGATCTAACCGGCATTTACCTTATATTTTTATTATAATTGGACAACAGACTCAACAATGATAAATAATTTATTTGATGAAAAATTCTTAATAATAGCAGATGACTTCAGAGTCTGGGTAATTTGTATGAAAAACAAAAAAAAAAAATAAAAATTATGAAATGATATTTCGTGTATCTATTCTTGATCAGACTGAAGGTGCTTGAGTCTGCTCCAAAAAATATGTATAGCCATGATTGATATGATTCTTTAATTGGTCAATTATATGGGCTTGTATGATGCTTGATCTGCTCACGGACTGTGAGGCCTCACACATCCTGGGAATTCACTTCATTATGTACATACTAAGTTGCATTTGTGATCTGACGAAGGGCAGAGTTCTGCATCTTTTGTATAATATAGTGAAGATTATTCAGTAAATTGTGTTCTAGAACTGCTTCCGATTGCTCATGGAGGCATGAGTCTGGGATACAGAAGAATAATTAATGTCAGATCACTGATATGTATGTATATGCAGGTTGGATACTTTTGGGACTCACCATATAGTTTCCTTGTTCATATACGTTTATATGTATATATATACATATATGTGCGTATGTATTTGTGTATAGGTATGTGAGTGTGTGTCTTTGTTTGTGCATTTTGTGCTTTTACTTATGGTTCGTCGAACATTGTTGTAACAAACTTTTTTAAATGTTGCAACAAAATCATGAGCAACACTTGCAAAGCAAAGTTTGTTGCTAGACTGCGTGTGTATGTGTTACATAAGTGTGTTTGTGTGTGCATGTGTGTATACTTCTATGTTTTTCTGTGTGAAAGAATACAAGAGTCGTCGTCACACTTGATGAACGTTAGCAATGCCAACAAACAAACAAAACACTCTGTACTACATCATCAGCATCAGCATCATCATCAACATCATCATTTTCATCATCATCATCAGCATCATTTTCATCATTTTATTGCAATTTTTTCTTCTTCTTTCCATATATATTTTTTTAAATTCGTTTTTTAAAACATTTTTCTCCCTTTATAACTTTCTCATTTTGCTTTGTATTTTTATATTGGCAACCAAGCCAAACTGTTTTTTTTTTTTTTTTTTTTGATTTTTTGTTTATAAAATATTATCGTGATATTTGTAATAAATTGACAAAGGATGTATTGTATATGCCAAAAGGAATCAATCTATAAAACAATAAATATATTAAACCAGGATGAATATTATATGAATTTTTTATAGAAAAAACCCTTACTGAAAATAATCCTTCAGTACATTAGGATTAATGGCTTTTTATTATGAGAAATGGCCTTTTTGGTCTTAAAACTAATGACTTGATTATAATAATCTTGTGATATGATTGAATTTTCTAACCGATAAGACTAGACATGCATACAAAAAGTCTGCTTATAAGAAATATAAAGTTAACAAAAAGACATTTGTTTTTTTTTATAAATTACATAAAAATTAATAACTAGTTGGACAGCCTATATAATTCAAAATATCAGCTACACTTTTAGGCATTGAATCAATAAGTTTAGCAGTTTCAGTGGAGGAGATTCAGCACCTGTTTCAGCATAGCCTTTAATGTAATTGTTGTCTGGCAAATATTTTGCTCCATTAAATCCCTTAAGTGTTGTATGGAATTTTGCTCGGGTGATTGCGGAGGTTGTAGAGCAACCAAAGCTGTACTAAGTGTGGGTCAAAGTCTAATTGGAAATAGTAGTCATTGCCTAGACCCAATTCATTGGCACTTTGCTTGCAATAAGCTTTTAAAACATTGAAATACATCAGTTTGTTCATTACTGATTCAATCAATTTCATTAGCCCCGCTCCATTCTTAGCCATGCACTCATATAACATTAATCGTGGGCACCAAGTTCTTTTTGTTATTTTTTTTTTCACACATTCTTATGACCTTTGATCCCAAATATGCAGAACTGGTTCTCATCTGAGAAGAGAGCATTCTCCCAAAACTCTCGAAGCTTCTTTAAATGCTCCTCCGCAAAAGCAATGGGTTTTCTTTCTCTTCGCTAAAGATATAGTACTTATGATGATGATGTTTATAAAATAGTTTTTTAAGATTTTTCTAATTGTATCGGGAGCGTATAGAGTTTTTAAAATTGTCATTTACTTGAAAAGAAATTGTGGCAGCTGAAACACACAGATCTTGATGGATACACTGTCAAACAGTATGAGTTTCACGATTTATCAGAATTAGTGGCCGTCCAGAATATGAAGGAGCAGACGATTGAAAATATTTTAACATTTTTTACACAGAAGAATGTGCTCTGCCCACAATTCGATTGATATGGTGATTTACCTTCTTAAAAATCTTACCTTCTTTGAAAAGTTTTACAATAATTTCTCTTTCATTCTTTTTAATAGCAAAAAAACTTCTTGAATTAAGTGCCAAATTAATGACCTACATAGAAATTAATAATTAAAATAGAATTCAATTGGAATGAGACTTAGGGAATACACTTGTTATAACGTGGATGCATACTTTTTCCATTGATTTTTCTAGTTATGCTTGGGTTTATTTTAATAATTTTTGGTATTTATCTTTATAATAATGAAGAGCAATCACATGAATCAATGAATTTAGAATATATTGGCATTTTATGAGGGTGTTTTTTTTATCAAATTATTTATTACATAGGCAGACTTTCTAAGCCACGTGCCAAAATCTACACTTAGCCGGTTGAGTCTTTTTTTTTTTTTTTTTTTGCAAGAAGGTAAAAATCTTCGAAAAGATACTCATGACCCGTGTCACAAGTTATGTCGGAAAAACTAAAAAACCCCCCTATTGCCTCAAATCCCATTAATCCCTACGGCACCACCAAAGTATGCCTTCGTAGGGTGGGGTGGTTAGCTTAATTAAAGCAATGCCCCTGTTCACTCATTATATTGGCAATTCTGTAGAGAAATATGTCGAATCATCCACCGAAGTTGTCATGCACCTCACAATCTCCCGTGAGCTGCAAGAAGATCCGATCCGTGCATATATTCATCGACGCTCCGTTTCATAAACAAGATGTTCCGGATCCTCTACAACATCTCCACATAGATCACAGAATGGATCCACAACGTGCCCAAACCTGTGCAGGTTCTGCCTGTAGCACCCATGACCAGTTAAGAATTGGGTGAATTCAAACCCCACGCCACCAGGACAATGCTTAAGCCAATCTTTGATGTTTGGGATAAGTTGGTGTATCCTCCGTGGTTCTGCCCTATTCCACCTTTGCTGCCATATATTCAGGTATCTGGTGTTAATCTCCTCCTTGGCTACTAACTGAAAAGATGCTCGAGCGCGGTCAAGGCTTCCAGATCAATTGGAAGTCTACCTGTAAGTAAGCCCGCCGCATCATCTACCACTATTCGGTAGGCCCTACAGATCCTCAGGCTAGCAACCCTGTGAGCATTTCTAATACCAGGTAGTTTGGGACTGAATGTCACTATATTTTCACATTTGCATACTAAAATTCCTTGCCTACCTTACCATCCACTTAGTTCATGGCGGTCCAATGTTGCCAAAACAGCTGCTGATCTGCATTGCATTGGTAAACTAACAACAGTGCTTGACTGGTTAGTTTAATAACAAATTAATCTAAGCACAACAAAATTTTTAATGTGGTTACAAATAAAAATAAGAAAAATTCAAAAAACAGTTGCCCTAAGAAAATCGCATCCTTGTTTACTAGTACATATCCCATGGCCAATTTTACTCGTTCCGAAGTGTTTCATTGGACCAGTGAAGTAAGTGAATAATTTATTCTGTACATACTAACTAAATAGTGTCTTCACAACATGCTCGCTTGACCTGTAATTACAAATCTATTTGTTTGTTTCCTCCACTGCTTTAAAGTTTTTTTTTTTTTTTTTTGTTCAATAGATTTTAACACAAAATGCTCACATTGTATTTAATAATATTTCCCCATGTCTACTGCAATGTATGTACTATGTTACTATGTAAGTTATGGACTTAGCCATTGACTGAGTAACCAATCAATCTCTTAATAGTCTCACTGTTTTCAAGTAGATTAATAGCTAATTCATTACTCGTATTACAAAGTTACCTTTCCATGTATATGTAATGGTGATTTTGTCTATTTCGTCACTAATAAAAGGTATGTTGAGATCCTTGAGCATAATTTTTAGTTTGTCACATACCAAGGACCATTGATAACAATTCTGAGTATTGAATTTAGATTTGCCTTTGAAAGAGTTGTTTGCCTTTGAAAGAGTTGTTCACATATGTCCACAATGGTGTCAATACCACTTTATAGGGGAAAATCTTGGGGTGTGTTCCAAATAGCCCTACGGATTGTTGTTGCCATTAAGGCTCAGTTGAGGACAATTTCCTCAACAGATTTCTGATTTGTTGACTTTGATTTTAAACTTTGTTAGACATTCTTTCATGAAACCAAACTGCACCTGCAGGTAACAATGGTGATATTTCTGAAGAGGTTTCACTTATAGCTTCGATCTGCTGTTATATATGGTCTAAAGTACCTCACCCAATATTCTTTCTTGTGGAACTCCTACGCACATGGGTATGGGAAGGGATGTATCTTGAGCATTTTTTGCTGGTATGAGGTATGAACTCAGCAGCAAGAGCTATGACTTATGAAGCAGTTTGTTAGAGATTGTTCTTAACTTAAATAACTCTTCTCTCAAGCATTCTTCTCTCTAGTCCTTTTGTAAAACTATTTCTATAAAATCAGACTTCATAGTAATACTTTCTAAAATTGAATTTATGGAATTACTAGCGTAACTGATAACTTTCCATATAGACATCATTATTTATGTGTTACTTAACTTCTGTTTTTGTTTTTCCAACAAAAAAAAAAAAAATGAAAAAAAAAAACCGAAAAGAAAAAACCTTTTTATTTAGCGGGTGAAGATATTTGTTTGTGTTAAATGTTTCTATTTGTGTAGAAGTTAATCATCGTTGGATCCAAAGTTAATGCTTATTCTTATGGGTCTTTTGCTTTTATTTTGTTTTGTTGCTTTTTTGATATAAAATTTCTTGTATTCTTGTTTTCTTATTTTGTTATTAATTGTTCTTAATTGATGTTCATTTGTTTGAAAAGCCGCAATGCTTACAAGTAAATGACATGAAAAATGCTTGGGTGTGGGAGATTGAGGTTGCTTGGTTCTGCGCGTTTAAGATTAAGGATGAAAATGAAAATGAATGTACAGGCGGCAACTTAAGCATAAAACCACACATTTCATATAAGTGAAGATGAAAATACGCACACGCACACACACACACACACACACACACACACACACACACACACACACACACAGAGATTTATACATATACCATATATATTTATACAGTTAAACCTTGTTTTTTTGAATTGTTTGGAACTGAACTCACTAGAGAAAATCCAAAATACCAGATATAATATCGGATATTAATAGTTGACTAACAGGAAATCTAGTAATATAGAGTTTTTGCTTGAGCTTGGCAGAACTCAGAGTTTAACTCACTGAAGAAATACTCTAAGGCATGACAATATTCCAGGAATTTGAATATTGCAGCCAAATGATTTGTATGGTAAATGATGTGATGATCTTAAATTATTTACTCAGCATTCCATAGGCTAATAAAGGTTTTCAGTCGATGTATGGATGGTTCACATAAGCAAGATGTAACTGTATTTATATGTATAACACATACAATATATAAATATGTATATGTTATGGCAAATTTGACATGATAAGCGCGCCGCGCACTAAAGTATGCAACATTTTCTGGCGTTTACCACAAAACAGCTTTGCCAGTTCACGCACACTAAAATAAAATTTGTGGTTTTTATTGATTACTCTTCCTCTCTCTCTCTCTTTATCTCTCTCTCTTTCTCTCTCTCACTGTATCTACCTCTGTCTCTCTAACTCTTTCACTGTCTCTGTCTCACTATATATGTATGCATGTTTAAATATTAGAAAAGAAAAGAAAAGAAAAGAAAATTAAAAGAATAATGCTAACAATAAACGAAACAATAAAACTCTAAGGCAAAAGTTTCTAATAAATTAAATAACAATTTTGTTTAACAAAAACAATTAAGAAATTCTCAATAGAGTTGCCAAAATACGCGCAAAATCTATAAAATGAATCCAAAAAAAACTAACGATAGGAAAGCAGCTTCTTCTACATAACATAGTAAGTCTATGAATATGTCTTCTATCTGTTCTCCGTTTTTACTTATTCTGTTTGTTTTTTCCTCTCAGTAGTTTAACTATTCGTTTTTCTTTAACTTGACTCCTCCATGCCAACATCAACATCAACACCAACACCAATACCAACACCAACACCAACACCAACACCAACACCAAAAGTCGCTCTTCATGATTTGATATTGCATGGAAAAGTTTCCATTATTATTATTTTTCTTCTAGTTGTTTTTGTACTATATGTTATTCTTTCTTAAACATCTTATGCTGTTATGTAGTAGTAGGTTTTCACCATCACCATCATCATCACCATCATCATCACCAGCATCATCACTATGATCAACTAACACCAAAACACCATCATGAACATGAAAGTATATTTATTCTATTTTCTTATATTATTTAAAATATTCCATCCTTTTTCTGTTGCTTATCACATCTTTAAAATTCTGTCTGAGAAATATCTTTACTTAAGGACTTTAATTTTCATTTCTTAACCTTTTTTTATTTTTTAATTCTTTTATTATTTTTTTTTTTATTTTATTAATTTTTTTTTTTTTTTTTTATTTCTTTTTTGAACAAGTTAACAAGCCAAAGAAAATCTCATTGACTTTGAAGATGAGTAGTTTCGGTTTGCGTTTGTGTTTGGGTGAGAGTTTGAGTTTGAGTTCATGAGGTTCTGTTAGAGTCTCTACTACTAGTATTCTATGTGTCTATTGTCTTAAAGATGATATGTGAAATTAATTAATAACATTTGAGGTTTGAACTTTTTCAATAATGTGGCATTCTTGAATTTTTATATGAAAGTACAAACTTACTTATGAAATTAGTTTAAATTAAAATATAGATTATGATGTATGGAGAGATAGGAGATAGGAGTGTAAGTGAGTGAATGAGTGAATGAGTGAGGGTGGTCGTTAGTGAGTGAGTCAGTGAGTGAGTCAGTGAATGATTCAGTGAGTAAGACAGTGAGTGAGTCAGTGAATGATTCAGTGAGTGAGTGAGTGACAGATAATTTTATTGTAATTAAATTAATTTTATTAAAGCAAACACAAAATCTATTTATAAGTTTTAGTGAATTTCAAAATTCTGAAACTCTAAAGATCTAATTAAAAGGAATTGCCATGCTGGCTGAGTTGTAAATGTTATAGGCTAAGATTACATTTGATTGGAATTAATTTACCGACGACATATTTACTTAATTTAAGATGAGATTGGTCATAAATGCTTGCCATGCTTCTTTGTTTATAAATGCATAATCTAATCGGTTGTATAAGAATTGCTTCAGTTCCCAGTATAGAACGGTAGTTGGTCATCAAGTGTGATACCTAAATGTTTTATTGTCTTACGGGTTAATAAGTTCTATCTTCTATATTGCCTGTAATGAAGAACAACAGTTTTGTCAATCATTGTGCTCATTAGCTTAGTAGCTTAGTAGCAAATCAACAATGGTATGTTAATAGAACATAAGATTGGGAAGAAATGATTAGGTGATAAGTTTGAATATGTCTAGAAAAGTAAAATTGATTAGGGGAATATCTCTGTCTTTGGTTGTAAATTGCAGAACCAAAATCAAAGAATGGAACTCATCCTATATTATATTATGTTATTACATCTGATATTTAACTTCCTCGAGTCTGCTGCTGTAAGACATTTAGATATGATTTAACATTGTACATTTTTATATGGCGTCTTAAAAAGAATTTCCTGAAAATATGAAATTTATTTAGTGAATATTTTGAGGTAAAAAGTAGTATAAAATTATGAAGCTTAAAGAATTTTTTTTTTTTCCATGTTTTCATTTCTTTCTGTATAAGTTTCTGTTTTTGTTTTTATTTTTGTCTGTTTGTAGATGTCAAAAAATATACTTTATTGTTGATCAAACAATTTGCTAAGCGACTTCAATGCATATGTGTTACATACACACATGCGATGGTATGAGATACATTTGTATCTTGAAAGATAAAGAAACTTTACAGTAAAATAAATATATAAAAGTATTCAAATTGGATATGAAAATTTGTTTTTCTTTCTTTTTGTTCGTTGTTTTGCGTATATTTATGTCTGTCTGTCTGTCTGTCTGTCTGTCCGTTCGTCTGTCTGTCTGTATGTTTGCATATACGAATGTGTACTTACTTACGAATATTACACGGTAGCTTCGTCATATGTGGCAGCTGTTTAACCCCAACCCCAACCCCAACTCCAATCCCAATCCCAATCCCAATCCTCCATTACCATTACATTTAACCCCTTAGTGTAAACGGTATAAATAGTGCAAACACACACTCACATATAAACACACACACACACACACACACACAATTGCATACAGTGTGTAAATGTTGAGCCATTTTGTTGAATATAACGATGACGACGCTGTTTCAGCATATTTGCTTAAGCTGAGTATGTAAAATACCAAAAACAAAAAACAAAAAACAAAAAAACAAAAACAAAAAACAAAAGTGAAAAGTGAAAAGAAAAGAAAGTAGTAAGCACAACAAGGATAACATTGTGTAGGACGACGAAGGATGACAACAAAGATGAACATGTATATTTAGATATACATACATGTATGCATATGTATGTGAATGAACATGGATAAGCTTGAGATGTGAACATGAAGCCGCCGAGGCTTAGAGTAAGAGAAAACACGCGACACAAAAGTTCACTTAAAATAGAGTTGCAAGCTCAGCGCGAAAAAAGGCGTAGCAAAGCAATTGAAACGAAAATGAGAAAGTTGCGATGAGATGAGATGAGGAAAAATATGAGAACGATAAAAAAGGAGCGAAAAGCTGCAAGTATTCAAAAGAAACAAACACACAGAGAGAGGGAGAGAGAGAGAGACAATGGTTCCCAGTGTTATCAAAATGGTGTAAATAAACGAGTTGAGTTCCAAAAGTACACGTATGATTTTCATTCTTTAAACTCCGCATTGACAGTTGTCTTCTATTTCTGTGAACTAATTCCCAATTATATAATTTTGATTGCATCAATCCACAACCTGAACTTAATTTCTAAAATGCAGTTTGCAGAATGTCTTGTCCTGCAATTGTTGCATTCTTTACAATCATTAAATCGGAATTTTCAATTTTGATAAAATCTAAAAGTCGGAGAGACTCAGAGCTGACTAGAATGGATGGATAAAAATATTTGTTTCACTTAAATACTTAGAAATTGTTCGTCACCTCATTGGCTTCTTTTCTTCTGCTCTTTCTTCAGCACCAAAGCAAAAACTATTGCAATGAGATAAGTACATAGGTAGATAGTTAGATAGATAGATAGATACAATACTTGGATAGATACATAGATAGATAGATACCATATATGCTATGTAAAATTTTATAGCAGTATAAACAATATGTGTTCAAAACACATCGAAATGCACATACTGGGCTGCTGTGAACAAGGAACTGAATCGACTAGGAACAGTGAAAGCTGAAAAAACCATGTAAAACAAACCTCCTTCTGAACTACAAAGGAATGGGGAAATTGAACTGATGCGTCAATAAAGAACCTTAAAGAAATTCAAATGTACTGCTTACAGTCTTGTACTAAGCAGAGGTTACTGCAACATTCAGCCACACAGTTGTGAACTTAAGTGGGGCTTAACTTTCGGGACACACTTCGTATAACACACTAAGAACAACAGCACAAATGTAAGTGTACAAAGACAAATATTCAAAATGAAGTATGAAGTATGAAGAACAAAATGTAGATGATAAGTGAATGAAATATTGGCTTAATAAAAATTTTATGAAATAAAAGTGATGACTTTCATTTTAACATACATACAATACTTTGTATTGGCGGAAGAATGGAACAAAACAAAACGAAGCTAAACGCAATGGTGAACAACAACAACAAATATTAAACGGAATACATGTGGTACTGGGTCTTAACCTAAAACTATGCTATGTTAATGCTAAAAACTTTAGAGTGATGAAGAATGAAAGACTAAAGATTGAATGATGTTGAAGAATGGAGGAGAATGGAGTAGAAGGAAGTTGATAAAGCAAAATATTTGCAAATTCGCATAAATAAAATAATATTGTACATCATAAATCTAAATAAGTGAAATCCATCCTAAACTTGTTGCATCTTGCTTATGAAATTGTTGTTACAATTTAAGTATATAGAAAGAGTGACAACATTAAATCCAGCATCTGGTGTTTTTAGGAACTATAAATAACAGACTATACCCAACATGTTCTTTTTTTTACAAAAGAAGGTGCATTAAGAAACTGTTGACTTTTTTTGCTTCTTCTGAATAAACATAAATTCTATTTTCGATTTTTGTCTACTAATAATAATTGTACAATACATGAACCAATGAAGTAAACTTAGCATTTAATAGGGCTAAGTGATAATTAGTAGGTCATGTAGGAGATTATTATCCAATACACCTACATATAATTTGCTATTCAATTGCTGAACTGACAAAGCAGAGTTCAAAGATGCCACACTTGGGAAATTCCGTTTCCAAGTATCCAATAATAATCCTCTTCAAGTCCTAGCACATGTTAATGATTTCTTATGCTGCTTCTCAGTAACGTTTTCTTCTTCATTATTATTCGTATAATGTATTCTGATACATTTAAAGTGTGCCAAATGATCACATGGGTGACTGGAATGCTGTTATGTACTGTAAGTTGACAACTATACATAAGTATATAGTAGCATTATCCAAAGGTTGTCTTCCATGTGATATCACAAGAGTATTGCTTATACTTTTTTTTATTTTGCAACTATACATCTTTCTATACATATAATAAAATCATTGACTTTGAAATGTTTGTGCGCGCATCACATAAAAACGACTCACTGAATTCAAAATAAAATTACTAAAATATAAGAAGTTTTGTTGTGAGCAACATTTTTAGTATTTATTTCATCAAAATCAATATAAAGAATCAAAAGATATATATATTAATTAAACCAATTACTATTAAAAAGAAAATTCTTTGCCTTTACTTTCTTCAGTCTCTTCATTCTGTATATGATGTTCAATGAGAGCGGAGCATAAGAGAGACATTGTATTTAGTTGTACATGCTTTGATGCTTCTTGAATTTTGTGTTGTTATTGTTATTGCTGTAAGAGCCGTATGGAAAACGCTTTCGGCTAAATTAAAATCTTTCCATGTTATGACTTGACTTGTAATCAGATCACCGACAAGATCGGAAGCAAGTCAATCGACTCGCCAATATTCATCCTGATGCTATGATCTCCAGCACATTGAAACTTGACAAGAAATATATTGTACTCCTTACAACAGAATCAATTGGTTGATGATAAAGAAGAAATGCAGTTGTATGGTACATATGTATTTAGCAATAATAATATTCAATTGAACTAATACAAGAATTAAGGTTACAGAAGTTTTGAGTACATAGTTCAGTAGAAGCTTTTATTGAAAATGATCTCAATATGATATAACAGACTTATGTTAATATGAAATACCTCAAGACTTTTTTCTCTGGACGAACGTCAAAAGAATGTAATGAAATTGAATGGGTAGTCAATCACAAAACCAATTATTAATCTACAAGCAAACATTAAAACATGTTTAGAGTTAGGAAGCACAGCTAAGAGCCACAGCTAAGAGGTTGTGTCAGCCAAAACATCAAAAAACATAATTCAACAGAATCAAAACAAAGTAAATGCTTAGATATATTGTTAGAGCATCATGGTATTGCAGAAGTGCTGACATGAAATGCGACCTCACATTAAAATCTGTCAACGCAAAACTTGCAGTGGCCTATAAAGACAAGTCTAATTAATCATGGAAACGAAGAAGTTTCCAATTTTAACTGAATGCGATGGACTACTAAGACAGCCCAAACGGATTAAACTCAGTGATCTCTTCTACTTAAGATGCTTGCGAGACATTTGTAAAAATATATAATAATAATAAAATTATTATTAATAAACTCGAAACATTTCATCAACTTAAACAGTAAAACACTAATATGCCTGTTCGCTCTGAATACATTCAATGGGAAAACATCATAAATTACCTCGGGTTAATCACGGACAAGAAAAAAACAACAACTAATCTTCAATCATCAAATGTGCAACAAATTGCCAACGTTCTGCTGCCAAAATCAGATGTTAAAGCAAGCCCGCAAGTCTGGCAAGTCTTGCAAGTCTGGCAAGTCTTGCAAGTCTGGCAGGTCTGTCAGGTCTGGCAAGTCTGGCAAGTATACAATGCATTATTTGCAGTGCCAATCATTTGAAGAGACTAAGAGTAAAGAGTAAAACCTCGTCTTAAGTTGAGTAGTTGTGCATATAAAATGTAACAAGATCTCGTGTTTTCTGCAGAAAGAAGTTCATCCTGAATGGATCGGATGGTTACACCTATTCCTTTCAGGACCTGCGGTATGAGGAGTGTTATTTGTGGGTGGCATAAAGATATCTGGGAAAATTAATATTGTGGCATTTGTAGTTTGTCACAATCAGAAATAAATTCGAATGTATACAAAGCTGTACTCCAAAGGGCTTGTTCACAATTCTCGGATATTTTCAAATGGATTCCATGGGCATACCAGCCCTCATTCATTCTGCAACAGATATAGGTTTATTCGCAAGAACATCTGCAAAAATGTAATTTTTAACTGATCGAATGAAAATAGTTTGCTTGAATTGGGCAATGAATAAGAAAAAGTTGTAGGAAATGTGAATGATTACGCATTATAATTTCAGGTGAATCTAAATTTAACCTCATTGAACCTGACGGCTTCTGCGCGGTCCGCCATAGAAAATGGGAACGTTATTCTTAAACACAACAAAGTAGAAACCAACTTGAACCAACTTTCAAATAAAAAACACAAAGATCATCAAAATCGGTTCGATGCTAACACACGTAAACTCTACTTGTCAGATCCTGATCAATATTTATGGGAACAAATGCTTTCAATAAAAAAAAAAAAAAAAATCATGAAAATCGGTGCACCTAAAAAAAGTTCTGAGGCAACACACTATTGAATCCGTTACTGAAAAATGATGGGGAATCCATGTTTCAAGAAGATTCTGCACCATCGCCATTGTGCGCGCTTTGTAAGTGATTTATTGAATTTGTGTAAGCTTATGCATCTATTCAATTAATTCTGATTATTTTTAAAATAAGGATTACCATTTTAAAGGAGAAATCGGGTATTAAGTCATTAGATTTGGCCCTGACTTCAAAATCCTTGGGCCCTTATGATTGCCAAAATATTGTGTTGTTAGAAAACAGAAACCATAAACCAATGCTGCTGAATTAAGAGAAACAACAGTTGCAAATTTGGATGGCTTTTTATATGAAAATCCAAAAAAAAGAAACCGAAAAAAAAAAAAAAAAATGTGACGTTCTGTTTGACAGTTCTGTTGTCACATGTTTCTATAGCAACGACAAATTCTGCATTGAATTTTGATATTTTATGATTTTAAAAGCGATTTCTCGGTGTGTTACCAGTGGTAAATTTGCATAAATTTAGATATTTTTTTCTTTCTTTGTGACATAATTAATTCGCTTAGCATTGCCTAATGGAAGAAAGCGCAAAATGAAAACAATGCGACGGGTAACTACTGCTTATGGAGCTGAGAAAGACAGAAATCAGAAAAGAAGTAAGCTTCTCAAAGAATAGCACAAGCATGAGCCGAAAAAGAAGTAGAGTGATGTGCAATCAGACTTGAGGATGCACGTTTCCGTATATTGCGATCACGTTCCTAACATACACTGCGCACTATAGCCGCCTATGCACGTTTTGCCAAACGATCCAATGAGGAAGAAATATGCAAGACCAAGAATGGCAAATGTAAAGGTAGGGCGATGAACAGTGTAAAACAGGAAACACACATGGTCACAAAAATTTATAAAATCATTGACAAGGAACAATCGAGCTACCGAGAAAACAATGTAAGTATCTTTCGTCTTGAAATTGGACTGCAATGAATCCCATTTATTCAGTCGCATTCATTGGTTATGCACTCCAAATGTTCTGCGATCTGATGGAGCCACTCTTTTGCTTTGATCAGCAAAACTAACTTTGAGACTTGCATTTTACGCCATAATGTCGTTTTCCCCTTGCCCAATGACGATGATTCTTCTGACTCTGATTCGCGACAGTAAAACAGTCAACAGTAACAAGTTTCACAGTATATAGATTTATCGGAACTGCAGCCAGTGCAGTAATCTCAATGACTGTAATATAATAATGTTTCATAATTTTTATTGTCAAATCATATAAGCTTTTCATAGACATTCAAAAAACCTTTAGAATCCTACATCTAAATTTTCATTCCTATTCTATTTTTTTGTTTGAACAACATTAAAAAATTCTCTGTCTAAAAATTCTCTTCTTAAAAAATTCTCTGTTTAAAATTTTTCGGTATAATTTTTCTTTTCAATTTTCTTGTTAAACAAATGCTGCATAATGGGCCTCAACAATCATAGAAACCTGCTTGCGACTCTAGCGATTTGCATTTTTCTACACCTGATGAAGTGGCGTTTCTTCGCGTGGGGTCAAAATCCGGATCTCTCATCGACTTTATTTGTTTTCGCGAGTGTTCTCACTCTGCATGGATTCCGAAATGAGAATGATTGCAGTCCGCGTCGTAACAGACAACAAAGAATTCTGGAAATGATGTTTTCGATAGTAGTTTCGGATATTTTAACATTTCTCATATGGCAAATAATCGGTTACTATATACAAGAGCTTTTATTTAGTATGCTGGATTCATCAGTGGGCACATCGTTGAGAGCTTTTTCGCCCGGAATTTTTCTGTTTACTGCACGAGACTTATGTTACATTATAAAACTCATAGTCTCAGTTTACGGTGCTTACAAGGCTCTTAGCAAGTCACAGTTATCGCTGTATATTTGCCCATGGATTAGTGACCCAAAGTTGTGTAAGAGTGTTGCTGTCAGAAAAGAGTTGCCTAAAAAAACAATTATTAAAACACAAAGAAGAATAGAAAGAAAGAACCGCGTTGGAGAAATCATAAAATACATGTACAATCAAGCATTCGAGGAACGAAGAAGCAATCAACCAATTTTACTGAACAATAATTAGTAGCAGTAAAAAAAAAAAAAAAAAAAAAACACTTAAAATATTTCATTTCTAAAATTTCCGTTTAATAAATTTCGAGTATCAACAACAAATTTGTGATTTTTCTGTTTAGTTTCTTTGTATTGTCTCTTTTAGTAAAATGGTATTTTGTATGATTTGTAGGAGTAAACAAAAATCTATTATTTTTGCATGATCCATCATTTTGTTTGATAACTTATTATCATTTTAAAGGCGATAACTTGTTGCCTCGATTCTCTTGGCGAAAAATTGAACGTTCAATTTTCACAAGGACGAAATTTTTCATCAGCAAAAATATTCACCATAACCAGGAACAAGTGGTTATCACTTGGTGTCACACCGCTATTCGACAATGACCGTTATGCTAAGTAACCCACTTTTCATCACCAGTCATCATCCGCTTTTGAAATGGGTCCATTTACATTGCAATTCAGTATAGATTCGCAGTTGGAAATTTTATGCATTTACTCTTGTGGCACTCATACATGGAGCTTCTTTTTATATCCAGCCTTATTTAAAACAAAACCATGCTTACATAATCGGTTGGAATTGATGATTTCCATTTCGACATCCATCGATATTTTCACCAATTGATTTTTCAGAACGTGAAGCATCTTTGACATCAAAATTACTAGAATGAAAGCAATAAAACTGAAATTTCCCATGATTGTCTATTACATTCTTAGGATCATAAACACTATTCACATTTTCAGCCGCCTTACATGCGTTTTCGCTTTTAGAGAAGAAAAATGGTGAAATATGGTGTATTTTTTCTTTGCTGATGCCCATCTTTGATGTGCCCTCAAACAAAACTGAGGCAGCCAATCACAAAACTGTTTTAGTTTTGAGTACGAAAACTTCTCTTTCTAAATTCACTGTATGCTTTCACTATAAATCATACTACATACTTTCTATTTTGAGATTCAGTTGATGATGTATATATGTAAGGTGCTGACAAGCTACGACACTTGGACTATTTAAGGATATTTCGTTGGTTAGACTTAAGATATGCATTTGAAAAGTTTTTTTTTTGTTTCATTAAATCAGACAACTGTCAGCCTTTTCCATTTCAAACAATCTTCTCATCATCGAGTTAACCAAACTTGCTTGCCAACTTTTTTCATTCGTGCAAAATAGCCACTTTTAACTCTCCGACACTGTCAAATTTCTCTTTGTCAGTATACACATGCCTTGCAAGTATGCCCCCAGAGATTTCCAAATGGATTTAACTCATGTGAGTAGGATGGCCAATGGAGTATGCTTGTATGAATTCGTGCATTATCATGCATGAAAATGTGGAAACGTTCCCTATAATCATTTAGGAATGGAAGAAGACTTTGCTCTAACACCTCATCATACTCAGAACTATTCATTCTTGAGCTTACGAAGCGCAGTTCCAGAAACCAAACCATTACAGAACTTGCACTAAAATTTCTCTTGGAAAATATGAAATGTTCCTTCCTTAAATCCCTCCAATAGCTTCGAAATCCAACAGGTCCATGCAAATTGAATCTATCAGAAAACATCATATGTTTGAAAAAAAAAACCTTATAAGGCATTCAAACTGAACTGTTAGGAAATGCTTACGTAGTCCCAGGAATTGTATAAGTTATTCAAAGTAAATTGGAGTCACGCTGATTTATGACGAGGTAGCCGTGGTAGTTTGTGCCTTCTTCATCACAGCTCTGACTATGTGTTCAAACCTTTTTAAGGCACGCCACACAATCATAAACGTCCGACCAATAAATCTTGAAATTTAACTAACATTATGCCCACAGTTATTATAGGCGACAATCTTTCCTTTTTCAACATCTGTCAGCCATTGTGCGCGAGTCATTTTACTTTAAATTTGAATAGAATTCACCGAATTGATACTTCTTATTGCAGCACACTTTTTCGTATCAGTCGTATAAATACTATGTGCAAATTTTAATTATGCCAAAAATCAAATAATTTTACTAAATCTAAAGGGACTTTTACAGTTATGCCTAAAAATAACATGCACCTGCAAGTTTTCACTCATTTTTCTTTAATCATATCTTAAGTTGTTCAATTTTCTTCAAGTCGACATTCTTGTTGTTTTTTAGTTTTGCTTCCCATTGCTCGTCTAATAGTACAGGGAGTATATGCCTCCATATACGTTACATATTGTATGGAATAACTGTCATATCAGTGAACTATTAGTCAAACACAACTGCATAAAAATAAATCAAATTATTATACCTGTAATCTAGTCAATCATAGAGAGATGTTTGTCTGAAAACTGCCTTTAAACTTTATATTGTATTTTGAATCCATAATTTCAGCCACAAACCGCAAAGGGAATGAATCATCATGGATCATAATGGGAATGGGAGTATGCCAATGAATGGGGAATTCAATAAACTTGGTTGTCATTAAGTTCTATAACTATTATTTTACTCTTCAACTGTCTTTATTTACTTTAAGGTCTTCATTACAATCACATTAAATTCTCTGTTTTATTATTTGCCAAGCATTCTTTTTACTCTTAATTTACGCTTTCCTTTTTCTTAGTAAATTTGGATCTGACCTACAAATATTCATAATTGGCACGTGTTTTTTGGGTAACTTTTATAAGTGCGAATATATTTTTTTTTTCTTTTTAACGCAATCATCAAAAAAAAAAAATTTAAAATGTTCCAGAAATTTAAAAATAAAGGAAAGAAAATTCGAAGAGGAGAGTGGAAGTTGCTAGTAGTAGGAAGGTTGGAGTTCGGTTTGGAAGAAAATCAGCACAACATTTGCTGTGCAATTTATGTTAAAAGTGCGTTAATATATTTACACCCCGAATGTCAGTCAGACAGACAGATAGATTCGCCGACAGACAATCAGTATAATAAAAAACAAGAAATAGCAGAAAAAGTTGTGGAAAGCAGAAGATAGGATACAGGAGGCAAGAGCTCCCACCTACACTTACTTACGGACGCACGCACTCATAAAAGGAAGCTTGCATGCAAATAGCTTTAATACAATATATGACACACACAAATACTCATAACCATATAAAAACACAATGGGAAACAGAACCAGAAGACGCCATTTTGTGCCGTGCCATATGCCATTAAGGATAACAACAACAACAAACACAACAACAATAACAACGACATTGATACAAAAGAGAAAAGCAGAACAACAGAAGCAGAGAAGAAGAGAAGAAGAATAACAGCAAGGACCGAACGCGACCGACCAGTAGGCAAGAAAGCATTTGCGAACAATTGAAACAAGGGAAGGAAGTAAGGATGTTCAAGGATGTACATAAACTGACACTAAAAGCTGCTAAAGATAGCGCGCAATCTGTTCTCCAAAATTTAATTACCTTAAAAATGCCAATCTCAGTTGCTTCCATTTTCACTTTCAGCATTCTCTATCATTCAAGCTGAAGTGGGGATAGATGTCTTCTTTATGACAGACACAATATGCCACGCCTATGTCAGCTGGCGGACTAAAGGGGGTGTTGGTCCGCCTCGGGCCTTAGTTCCAAAAAGTGACATCAAATGTCAGAAAATCTTTTCTAATAATATTCAAAAACAGACTAATAACAGAAACTTTTCAAAATATATACCATTTTGTAGTGAAAATCTTACAAATTCTGAGTCAACTAGAAGCCTTAGGACGAAAGTGCTTAGTCCATTAATACCTTATGCTTCCACAATTTTTTTTTTTTTCTTATTACCTCCAAATCTCAAGAACTCGGACTCTGTTATTTTCTCTAGTAGTAAATGTTGGGAGATTTATAAAAAGGAAATATAAATGATAATTTCATTTGCAAGAGAACAAATATTTAGAAGAATCATAAATGTAATGATTCAAAGACACACCATTCACACTAAGAAATCCGTCAAGAATACTATATAATGTCTCCATTAAATTATATATTTCTGCATCAATTGGGGGGGGAGTTCTTTAGTTTTGTCGCCCTGGGCCAACGAAGACTTAGTCCGCCACAGTAGCTATAATTCTCAATCGGCAAACAGTGACGATTGCCCCCACAAACATACTTTTTTTTATTTGTAACTAATAATAATAAGAAATGAACCAACGAATAAATAAATGAATGAATGAATGAACAAATAAACCAAGCAGCCAACCAACGAAAGAACCAACGAACAAATGATGGAACGTATGGAAATGATGAATGATGTCTTATGACATTTTGATTTTCTGACCTTCCGCCGTTAAATGAATGAGCGAACGACGTACGAACTAAGGAACAAGGAATGAAATAATAAAGAAAAGATAAAAATATCCTTTACGAATAAAAGAAACAAATTGAAAAGGATTTCATGGCTTTTGTTTACCCAATCTCCCCCGTGTCTTTGTTGTTCTCTTTTGCATTGTTGTAATTATGGCTGCATGTGCCTTTCATTATATTACATCATCATCATCAGCAGCATCATCAGCAACAGAAGCATCATCATCATCATCATCATCATCATCATGTTGCTTTCTTTTATACATTCTTTTATTCTCTTCTACTGCCCTCCCTTTCAACAAACTTTTTTTTTTTTTTGTTTTTTTCTGTACATATTTTGTAAAATGTTAATTAATATTTATGTAAATGATTTTCCCTGTTCGTCGTTCGCTCATTACTCATTATCATCAACATCACCATCATATCGCATCGCATCGCATCGCATCACATCACATCACATCATATTTTTGTTTTTGTAATTTTTCGTACGTTCATTCATTCATCCTTTTATTTCTTATTTCATTCCGTATTTCCTTCATTAATTAATATATGTAGTAATTTCTTTTTTTTAATATATCTATAATCTTTAAAAATAGTTGCAAATTATCATTTACACAAGGTACATCATCAGCCCAGCCCATTAAACCCAACTGAACACATCAACCACCCAAAACACTCACGACATTCTATTGTACAAAATGTTACTACTCGTATTTTACACATGTCAATTGCAACATGTAAGAAAATCAAACAGAAAATAATACAATACAATATTAAAATTAAAAAATAATATATTGTATTGTATACCTATATATTTTTACAATATAAATAAAATCTTTAATTAAAAACATGGAACTGGATTTTTGTTGAAAAACTAGCAAATAACACGTTCCAAATCGACTCCAACGTTGTGTCAAAATGTCAGAGCAATCGGTTAAATAGTTTTCGAGTTCTGAAGTCATGAATATACATTTACATTTATATTTATTGTATATAGATATCATGCTCAACTCTTCAAACTCGGTATATCATAAAGAACCTCAAGGCCAATTCAACAATAGTGCAGATAAAATATTAGTGTAATGAAACAAAAAACAAAAAGAAATAGGTATATATATATTCAGTAGAAGTAAGGGATACAGAGAGATCCGAAGGTATGAACGGCGTCCTCTTTTATCAAATAATGATGCTAGGGTTTTGGAACGAAATATAAACAAAAATGTCTGCAAAACAGGCAACTTCTTTGATAGACATGATTATGAGGGAAAGGACCACATGCAGTGTTAGGCATCAAATGGAATGGATTATGCATCCGGAATCACAAAAATTGGATAAAATAACTAGTTTTCATCAGCTTACCTCCTAATAATGAAAATCATGCTCAAATACTAATCTCATTATTATTTACTATCCAATAGTTCAGAATCTTAAAACGTACTACATATTTTATCCAATCATGTCTCAACCCTTTCAAAACCACATTACTAAACCTATGAACGGATATGAACTTTTTAGATGACAAAGTCAAGGTTTAAAAATTTAAAAGCTGAAACACTAAAAAAGTATTGGTCATGATTGGATTGATTATAGCATAAAGTGATAAAAACTTTCTAGTATCATTTTTCTAAGATATGTTACTCGCCAACAAATAATAATTAATATATGAATCTGGCAAATCAAAGAACCTTGTCAAACAATACAAATATAAACCAATAAGGCACCTTATGTCATTCAACAAGATACTTAAAAGTATCTTTTTCAGTAGAGATCAGTCATTAAGAAAAGCATGCCAAATCATCAATTTGGATTTATTGCTCAGCATGACTCACCAAAGCAACTTCCTTATGTTGTTCAGCGCATTCTTACCGCATTTAAAAAAAAATTAAAGATAATATTGCTTCGCTGTCTTCTTCAAGAGTTTGACTCGGTTTGAATGGACGGTCCGCTTCATAAGATAAAACTCCCCTACTAGGAAAGCGATACTAATTGCTTAAATGCTATCTTTAAGGTCGCTCCTTCCATTTAAAAGTTAATTCTAGATCGGCCACGCTGGAATATTTACATCATATCAAGGAAATCATCCAACTGACACTTTTCGTTGAGGCGTGATATTTTTTCATGTATCACAAAATTCTCAGAGATCATTACAACGGTATCCGATGCCTTGATCTAATTCTGGACAAGCGCTCGCCTTACCTGTTGTGCATATGTGAAATCCATCACGATGTACCATAATAATTTGCCATCAGGAAATAGCTACATGTCCCATCTTAAAATTATTTACCATAAAATTGTTTTAAGCAAAAATGACTCATATTAAATACGTGGTTAACATATTTAGAAAAAAAAAACGTATGATAAAATTATTGTTTCGCCTAGAAATATTTGCACTTAGTTTTGGAAATCCATAATATCAAGAGATATATACATAATATAGGGTTGTATAACATCAATCTCTGACTATTTGGCTTGAATTTATTTAGAATACTTTATGAGAAAAAATATGAATGTTATATATTAGTTTAGTATATGTATGTTGGATAAATGCTAATGAGAAGAGAAGACTATCATTAAAAAGAAAACTATGGAGGTGTCGAGATGGAAGTGATAATGCTAATTTGTTATTCTTTTAAAACTCGTTTAATGTTTAAAAAATAAAAATATGATGAAATAAAAATCACAAATAATACAATAGCTTGTGGCATGGATTAACAAAATGAACGGAAGGAAGTACAACAAAATCTAGGAAAAGTTGAATTTTATTATTGTGTATAAAATGAAACAAAAGAATTCTTGTAAGTAAACACGTATATGTATTACAAAATAAACTAACAAAAACACTGAAGGCAATGTTGACCATCTTAATGATGACTAATTAACTGGAATATGTATATCAAAAAGAATTATGAAAAGATATTAAATTAAAATATAGTTACTCGTACACAAGACAAATATCCGTAACGAAGCATTTATGCCTTTACCATACCAGTGGAGATGTCATGTTCAATGCTTTTAAGTATACTATGTTATGTTTGGGATGATTGGATGAGATGAGACTATTGACTACTTCACAATGATTTAGCACTGAAAGGACTTAGACCGGAAACAAGCTTTTATATTTTATTTTATTAAAATCAACACTTTATGCTATTAAGCAGAGTCGCAGATACTAGGAAATTTTCAAGTCCTTTCTACTATGTAACATGTATTTTGTGAAGCTTGTGGGAAATTGCGAATACTATGGATCAGAGTTTCGTGAACTTTATTTCACATAACATATAATATTATCAATTTAAAGTACGTTCTATTGTTTGCTGGAGCACTAAGCTTAATAAACTCTGTTATAGATGATGGTTCGATTCCACTATGACTGTATGCGGCTTGTGGCAATTTTAGATAAATGAAAATTCATAAACAAAGAACTCATTAAACATCCAAAGACCGAACAATCTAAGTGAGTAAGTAAATATTCAATACACTCAACTCACCAAAGAATGAAGAAATGAAAGTATTATACAAAGGTATGGCAAACAAAACAACAAGAAGAAAGGAAGGAAATAATGTAGACATTATATAGCGAAACAAAAAAGTTTGTTATACATTGTAGGGAAAAGAAGGGAAAGGACCACGGCAAAAAGGAAGCAACGGCTACAAGATAAAGCGATGTGTCAGTCAAGTCGATATGAAATTGGCCAATAAAAGATATTGAATTGAAGTTGGTAATGAGGTTGAAAAAGATGAAGAAGCTATGAGTTAAGTAAAAATACTTGTAGAAGTGAAAGTTAAAGGAGAATGTAAAGGCAAATGCACAGTCAAAGTAGTTCAGTTCAGTAAGTGTGCGTAGTATTGTAAGTATAAATGAAGGAAACGTCCTGACGACCCGACTGAGTGCGTAAATAAGTGAAATGATGAAAATGCAGAACTGTATGGATGGAATTTGGGGTGCTCAATTTTCATGGAGTCGTCCATCGAATCAAGACTTAATGAGATTTAAATAAGACCCAAAGGCGCTGAAGGGAAACAAACAAACTTAATCAATTCCGTAGTTGATAATAAGTCTGCCTGACTGTCCAATGAATCAAAAGGAGTCAAAGGAAAATGGAAAAATGAAAAACGGAAAACGGAAAATCCAATCAACAACCATGGAACCAAAACTGAATCGACGAAAAATATTTACAATATAAACAATGAAAATAATAAAAATAAAAATATATGAAAATACTGGAAAACCGCAACAATTTATCATTTTATACCTACATACTACATAGGTATACACATTCATTTCAATATAAATACCTTCCACAAAGTGAAGGTATATTCCGTTTATGCTATAATTTGTAACAAGACCAAATAGACATATAGACAAAATATATGTAAATCAAATAACATGTTTGAACTTTGATTTAAAATACATAGAACAAGCAGAACTCAAAAGGATTATGTACTAACATCTCATAGATCATTAGTGTAGTTTAAGAGTTCATAGAATTATTGGATCCTATTTTCTTTGTAAAGAATTATTTCTGTCAATGGGATACTTTACTGGAGCAATTTAACAAAGACTAGAAGAATGTGTAGAACGCGAATCGCCTCCTGAATATGAATATTGAATTGATCCTTGTCATCTTACACATTACCATGTACTTTTGGTATGTGGTACAGTCACCATAAAACTCCACTATAACGTATATTAAAATGGTCAGTCTGTTAAGTAGCTTTGATGCCCCAACATTTATTTTCCTAGTCCGAAAAAAAAATATCTACATAACTCGATTGGCTTTGAAATTTTATTTATTGTTTATTTTAATTTACTTAGCTTTGAAAGTCATTTCATTTAGTTTCATTCTGAAGCAGCTTCAGAAATTTTTGTAACAAAACATCTATATATTTAAAAGAGTTATAAAAAAAAAAAAAAAAAAAAAAAAACACACATATTTTTCGCTATAAATAATCTTACCGTGAGTTGTAAATATTTTTGGCAGTACACAGTAACATTTACCAATTATCATAATTCTAGAATAATTTCAAGAAAAATGTCTGATGAAAACAATACTAATGCAGTAGCACGGAATGAAGAAGATCCCCAACCTTCACAACCACGTCAACGCCGTCACCGTGGTCGCCGTGGTCGGCGTTTGCTAATTCACGCAACTCGCGCAGACCTTGCCAATTTAGCGAGATTTTTAGTTCTATTGAGAGGCCCACAAAGAGACCGCTGGATGGAGCTGTTGGGAATACGTCCTTATGTACCACGAAGACATTAGGAAAAGAATGCGCTCGACTATTGGCAAAAACTCAGAATTTCTCCATGACTGTTGTTAGTTTTAAAATGATCCATCCGCAACACCACACTTTACTTCAAAATTCAAAATACTGGAGCTGGTAGATATAAAAATTTTAATTTATTTTATTGAAATCGGAATAATTTATGTGCACTGTTACAATGAGAATTACATTTATAATTAAACGAAATTTAAAAACGTGAATCAAATATGTTCATCTGCATTAATAATTTTAATAACTGCAATATTTACGGGATCAAAATCGGGGATTTTCTCAGGGAAAATAGAAATAACGTATGACTTTGATCTGGACACCAGGACAGGTCAACATTTCAGGGACCGAGCTAGCATATAAATCTGCAAAATACGCTTGGACACCCCGAAATTAGTACGTCAAATTACAGCCAGAACGACATCTCAGAAATGCGGAAAGACAACATGAAGGCCAGAAGAGAAAGTATCATTGATAAATAAATCTCAATGATATCAAAGCGTTTCACTTTGCACAATTATGCAACAGATTATACCAGTATGGGCTTAACTCATCTGGATATGATAAAATTCACCTGACTCAGGCTTGACACATAGTCATATATTTGATAGAATAATTTCCTCAATATGGTAAATCCCGCAAAATAATCTATCCAATCTACATTTGAACTCTCTTGTCCAAAAATTAGATCAACTGCGAGTTTCTATGTGTTTCCCGCCCTCTTTTCTTCGTATATTCACTTGTTTTTGTACAACACTCAAGCTGGTTCTTTGCATCTTGTTGTTGTGTAATTGTGATTTCTTTATAGAGATTTTTCTGGAGGATTTTCGAAAAATTTTATTATGAAGTGTCTACCTAGTGCAGTTCATAAGATACAGAATCGAAAAAACGTTTCGAATTTTTTTTTTTGCACTCTTAATTTTTACCCCACCCCGCTAAAGAAATTTCAATTCAAAAGCTGATATATTTTTAAATTGTTTTGTTATAAAATATTTAGCAAAGAAGCCGTTATTCCATGTAAGAATCGGAACGTAGAAACAACAAGCAATTGGTATGAATTTGCCTGTATGTATCCCAAATTCTATGACAATCACTCAATTTTACACAGTCTCACTTGAACTTTTGAATAATTGGAATTGTACTCAACACCTTCTTTTCTAGACTGGCTCGGAGCATACATCCTGGAGTCGCGAGTTTAATTTCCCCTATCCTTCTAAACTCTTCCCCTGATCAGAAGGCGTCTGTTGCTATTGCTCATGAACATAATAACTAGGTTATATAGAATTTATAATTATAATCTTGGTTACTTAACATAGCATTAACATATTATAAAATACTTTTTTATGCTATATGTATTAAAATATTGGTTTTGGAACCCCAATCTTCAAGACTGAAAGTCATACTGTGGAACTATGCCTTTATAAATAAGCAGATTTTCATTCAATCTGAAAGCAAGATAGCTCTACAAGCGCCCAATGCTTTCGAGATTTAAACGAAGCTAGTTTGGGATTGCTTGACATCATTAAAACCACTAGCATCAATTAATTATATTAATCTTATCTGGATTCATGAATATAGTGGGTATCTTGGGAACGAAGAGATAGATGAAGGAGCTGCAAATATCTTGAGCCATTCTGTGGGCTTTTTTGGAGCTCTATAAAAACCAATAGAAAAACTAATCTAATAAGTATAAATCTATTTAACACTAAATCCCTTTCAAATTAGAAATTTAATTAAGAAACAAACAGCAACAAAAATTATTCCCATCAGAATCACCTTTCTGAAGATCTTTTCATGTTGCTAGAACCAAGTTGTAGAAGAATGAAGAATTTTGTATATCAAATTTCATTCTGTGTATGCCATCGTAAAATTTCTAAGAGTTTTTGACCATTTCAATACTCTTCACGCAGTATTATAAGTTTGTCATGAAGTTTGTAACAGACAGAAGGAAACATCGAAGACCCCCTAAAGTATATATATATATATATATATATATATATGTATGTATATTCTTGATCAACTCGTCGAGACGAGTTCCGTCTATCCGTATGTATGCAAACTAGTTTTTCAGCTAGAGACCTGAAATGCCATTTTTTTATCATTCGTTGCACATTTGTCGGAATCAGACGATCTGGAATGGGGAATTATATTCCTTACAAGCCCAAATATAAATTCATGTTCTTATAAAAAAAACTTTTTTGTTTTTTAACTAATCCAACTGAAATTTGAGCATTATAAATTTGTAACCTCTGTTCATCAATCGTGGAAATTCGAAGCTCCTAAGATTATTGGATTATATAACTCCCATAGAAGTAATGTGGTCACAACGTTATAAATTAAATCAATAGTGTAGTATTTTTGTGTGCTCAATGACATGAGCATAGGCAAAAACGTTATGAGTGAAGAGTATTACTTCTTCGGCATAGTCGAAGATACCATTCTTTCTGGTTTTTTAAGTGGTTTACTGTTGCAATCAGTTTTATATATTTCTGGTTACCTATTATCATATGACGATTCCGACACACGACGCATTATGGTACAGGATTCTTCTTTAAGTGGTTTTCTGTTCGTATTACCTTCATATATTTCTAATTTTATATTATCGCATGATATGATGTTTCATAATTAATGAACTAGTTTAACAGTTCAACGTCGTTGAGTGTAATAAAGGTTGCGCTTACAGGTCTCTTGGATGTTATCCCAAATAACAATAATTTTGAAGTTGGCGTGCTTGAATTCCAAAACTCCTTACAAATGTTAGATGAACAGGCAATAGTTGCTTAACATATGTCAATGCATTTGAGCAGGAAATAATTAAGGAACCAATATCCTTCTCTAGCAAACTGAGGTACTTCCAAAATAATTTATATTACTTTGCCTAATTATGTTACTCAGATATACATATGTATTGGCATAAATACAGACAATATTATGCTTCGATAGATTGCTTGAGAAATTCATTGAATTATACATATATTACTTTAAAAGAAATGTAAAAATTGTCTTAATAAATTTAGGCTACGCAAGCATTCATAACAAACACGTTTGTCCATATGTTAAACATTGAATGAATTGTTTTAATTAAGTTTAGTGAAGGAATCCATTAATAAAGAAGAGAATGGTATGTGGTAACAATATCCTTATTCCTATGCTCAATTTATTATTTATATACACATAGAATTGCTTGAATCGTTGTAGTGGTAAATCATTGTCACAATTCAGAAATTTGGACCAAGCGTTTTTTTAATACTTTTTGAGGCAACTCATCCGTAGACTGTTTCAAAAAAATTATTGCATTCCATATAGAATTAGCATTAGTCTTTTTATAACAACTGTTAAGCTCATCAAATTCAGCAATTAATTGAGCGAGTAGCTTATTTCTATAAATAAGTATTGTAAATTTTATGGGTTCACATTCGATGGAAGGAAATATGCAACACAGTTTACTTCATCAATCTGAAGTTTGTCAATTGATGCATGAGCTGAGCAAATATTTTTTAAATGATAGATTTTGAAACAAATGATAGATTTTGAAACAAATGATTTCTTTTTCCAGACTAAATATCTTAGGAGATCACTCATGGAAATTATCGATATCATTCAAGCAGAGTGGAGTGGGTTATTAAATCCCTTGAGGCATATTGGTTGCTTTTTTTCTTATTTAACAAACACCAGTGAGTGGCTTTAACTTATGTGAGCCATTAGCATTTGCACCAAATAATGTGGAAATGCATTCCTTTTGTATTTTGTACCGCTTTTATTGGCATTATATATTTGTGATTCCCTTAACTTCATCTCAGCGACTTTTCCAAGAAGTTTGTGTAAAAATGGAATTGCAGCAAAGTATCTATCCAGAAATATTTATGTAGCGAGTGCCGTATCGTTTTTGAAATTTTGTACACCATCCATCTCTCACTTGGAACTCAGTTTCATCTTTATCGGGGTATAGTAATTCAGTAAAAACTAATTTAGTGTTCTGAATTATGTATTAATTAGAATATTATTTGTTAATGTATCATAATTAATTTTAATAAATAAATAAATAAATAATATATATTAAACTAAGATTAAATATTAGTGTGCATCTCTCGAAAGTCTTAGAAAGATTATCAAATATAGCTTACTTCTTCGATCTATGGTAGATTTTGTTACTTTATATTGTAGGGCATAAACGCCTTCATCAAGTTTTACTTTAATTTGATCTCTAGTTTCCAAATATAAGATGTTTTTAGGGTTCGCTATCCAAAGGCTGCAAACGGGACCCTATTACAAAGATTTCGCTGTCCAGACGTCCGTCCAACTCCGGATGTATCTCATAAACTGTAATAGTTAAACAGTTGAAATTTTCACAGAATGTGTATCTCTATTGTCATAATAACAACAAAAATTAATACTAAAATAAAGTTCAAAAATTAAAGGGGTCCCTATATAAAAATCTTCTACTTTCTTTGGTTTCGGTAGAATGAAATCCAAATCTAAAACTAAAACCAACAAACAAATAACAATTTTAATTTTATTATTTCTTTGTTGGTATTATTTGAATACATAATTAATTTTTGCGGCTAAAAATCTATCTTGTATAATGGTACGGAACCGTCCGTGTGCGAGTCCCACTCAAGCTTGGATAATTTTTTTTTTTTTTTTTTTTTTGTTATTTAAAGTATCTCTTCTTTTGCTAAAAGAAAACCAGGTAGAATTTTATGAACATATGCCTACAATTATTAATTCCCCTTTCCATGAACCAATAGGCATGAGATTGGTACAAACACACATACACTTTTTGGTAATCCTCCTTTTCAGTTTTTCAAGTAGAATAGCAAAGTACAAACAATACCAAGAAATAAAACCAAAAAACAAAAACCGGTCGCAAATTGGAACCAAAAATTGGAATGCATCCAATGCATTAAAATTTTCAGGTTTGAATTTCTGGATATGTTTTTCTTTCATAGCTAATCATCATCATCAAACTCTTATCATAATAAACTTACTGAAGATATGCACTTGTTTTGATGTTATGTCTTAATAAAATATTTGACAATAGATATTCTCAACTTCATGGTACGATGTAGTACAAACAAAAGAAGTTTTGTTTTCAAAATTCAATTTTCAAACATAATAATTGTACTATATTGTGTATACGTATATGGGCAACAAAGCAATGTTTGTTGTATGTTCTTCAAAATAAAGGCTCTCATTCAGGTGATGAGATTTTATTATAAAATATTTACAATTAAAAAGATAATAAACTTATTTGATATTGTTATACAAAATAATCAATATCTAGGTGTATATACTCGTATTGCTGATGATGATGGTAATGATTTTGGTGATTTGCATTATCAATTTTCATCTCATCACAGTTTATTGTAAATGGAATGCAATCGACTTTCTTTCATAAGAACAATGTGAACTTTTACTAAGTGCCTATCTATGAATATGTTACTCGTTATACGAGTAATACATTTTAACCCTTTTGTCAAAAATGTTCTATGTAAATGTTTAGAAGTTGGATTAAAGGAGCTTAGACTTCAATGTGGCATATGATACATAATGTTGTTGTTGATGATAATGATAATGATGATGATGGTGATATTGTTGTTAGTAGTGATAATGGTGATGGTAATGATGATGATGATGGTACTGGTATTGTCATGTTGATAAATATCGTAGTTGATGGCATTTTAGATTAAGAACTTAAGCTTTATGGACAATAAGTTTTAAGCTCAAATTTCCCAATTTCTTTCTTTTACTTTATCTTAAATGTGTTAATTCTCTCTTAATTGTCATGATTTAGATGTGCAAGATGATATAACATACTAATTTGTTTGTTGATGACTTAAAAATGAACATGAGTGAGTAATGAGAATGTTGTTCCTATTTTTTTAATTAATGCAAACAATTCATCAATCATTTAGTTAAGATTCAATCAAGTATGCAGACACAAGTAACTTGCTGTACATAACATATTTTAATTAATTATACAAACTTGAAAACTTGATAAACTAGTAAGAAGAACGGAAGCATTGAGAATCCTGTTCAATGCTCCATTCAGTATGTTACCAGATATAATTACTTGTAGTACTTTGGTTTCAGTTTTAGATTGAGGAACAGTCTTATACGTACGTTTCAGCAAGGTAGAAAATGAAGAGAATGAAGAAATGAAACTAAGTCTGCAAAGCAACTCAAAGTATCTTAGTTTGGTTTGGTTGGTCGGTTGTTTTCTACGTGGGTCAGCAGGTGTTGCCAAGTTTTGTCTATTAATTAAAACATCACCGCACACTTTTGCAGCAATTGAATTTAATTGAAACACTAATAAATTTTACAAAAATACTCAAGCCATACAAATCTCCTCTCCCAGTGGTAATGGATGCTTCTTGTTGGATGTTCTGATGCTTTTGAATTCTGCTTCTGGTTCAGCTTTTTAATAGAACACTAGTTGTATATTGGAAACCATCACTTCGTTTCACTTGTGTTCACAACATTCAACTACTTTTGAGCCTTCAAGGGAGCTATGCAATTGTATCAATCGTTAGAAACGCACTCCTTCACCTCCTTTGCTTTCACCGATTCATTACTGGTTCATGTCATTGTTGCTTTATACCAAGTTGTTGTTCTGGACTTGTTCCTGTCATGGTAACCATAGTTACTTCTATTGCTACTAGTGCCACTTATAAATTTTCTCCACAAAAAGGAAAACTACATATACTGTATACTGTATACATTTTTATATATGTATCTGTCCAGTGGATCTCTGCCTTTCTATTATCCTTGTATGAGTATTGTAGCTGTCTGTTTTCCCTGTTTGTGTGCCTGACTGGGACTTTGGGATGGTTGCATCTTTCTGTATCCAGATGGTTTTGCACTGAAATCGTTTGTCTGCGTTGTCCGCTTGTTGCAACCAACTCCTTTGTGTATTCTTCTGATCCTTCCGTTGGTGTTGTTTCAATTTAATTGCAACAGCAACACAGCACCAACCAATAATAATAATAACATAATAACAATGAAAGTACTCTAAAGTGATACTTACGAGTATGTATCTTCTTACCAACTAAGCAATCTATTTCTTACTTATGTACTTACATATATTCTACATCGTGTGTCCATGAAGACAATTTAGAACAGAAATGAGTATCCTCTTTAAGTAAACTTTGAACATTAAACTGCAATTATATACAATTTCATAGCAATATTTTCTCTATTAATTTAAGCCATTAATTCGATTAAAATTTTTATACTTTCAATTGACATTACTGAAGATGTGTGGATTTATATCCTTGATATACAATAGGATAATGTATAAACACATCTTTTTAATCAATTCTGTGACCAGCAATTCTCGTGAGATTTATTTAAAATTGTATTTATTTATTTATAAGCTCAGGCAAAGATTTAAGAAGGATAGGGGAATTTGTTAGAAAAATGCAGGTCCAGACTTGAATCGGGAATTGAACCCGCAAATCCAGGATTTAAGCTCGACACACTAACCTCTGAACCAAAATCAAATGGCTGATTGCAAATGACTTGTAATATTATATTCACTATTTATTTTATTTTTATACTCTTCATGAAGTCACGAAGTTTGTAACACACAGAAGAAGACATCGCAGACTACATAAAGTATATACGTTTCGGCATAGTCGAAGATACCCTTCTTTTTGATTCATAATTTCATTTGTCAAAATTATCCACAAAAAAACTTCAAAAGTTTGAAAATCAAGAAACCTTTCCAAAAAAGTTCAAATAGTTTTCAGAAACTTGTATATAAATTTTCATTTTTTGGTTGAACAACATTCAAAAATTCTCTGTCTAAAAATTCTCCTTTTAAAAAATTTTCGGTATAATTTTTCTTTTAAATTTTCTTGTTAAACAAATGCTGCATAATGGGCCTCAACAATCATAGAAACCTGCTTGCGACTCTAGCGATTTGCATTTTTCTACACCTGATGAAGTGGCGTTTCTTCGCGTGGGGTCAAAATCCGGATCTCTCATCGACTTTATTTGTTTTCGCGAGTGTTCTCACTCTGCATGGATTCCGAAATGAGAATGATTGCAGTCCGCGTCGTAACAGACAACAAAGAATTCTGGAAATGATGTTTTCGATAGTAGTTTCGGATATTTTAACATTTCTCATATGGCAAGTAATCGGTTACTATATACAAGAGCTTTTATTTAGTATGCTGGATTCATCAGTGGGCACATCGTTGAGAGCTTTTTCGCCCGGAATTTTTCTGTTTACTGCACGAGACTTATGTTACATTATAAAACTCATAGTCTCAGTTTACGGTGCTTACAAGGCTCTTAGCAAGTCACAGTTATCGCTGTATATTTGCCCATGGATTAGTGACCCAAAGTTGTGTAAGTGTGTTGATGTCAGAGACGCGTGGCCTGAAGTAGCAATTAGTGAAGAGCAAAGAAGGCTAGAAAGAAACCAACGAAAGAAGAACGCATTGCAGAAAGGATAAAATATATGTTCAATCGAGCATACATGGAATGAAGAAAACGGCGGCAGAACAACCAGAAGTCATAGGAACTGCAATGCACTGGTAGCAGAGTCACACGCAGACAATTCGTAAAAATTTAATGGTCTAAAATTTATAAAATTTTGGTAAATAAATTCCATGAAAGGAAGAAAAACAGATTAAGTGTTTTACTTTTTAGAGTAAGCATAAACTATCCGAACGCATTCAGCCTTATTGATGCGTCTGATCTCTATTGCGTTTCTTTGTTTTAGTTTTAAAATTTGTTTGGTGTCTACATTACCACGGAGGAATGCGTCTTTTGTTTTCGCAGCCAACACAAATGTCCTCCTTTCCGTACACACTATAACAGAAGCCTATATTTTTTTGATGTTCCGCCTCCCGAGTGAAACATTGCGCAAGCAAAAGAAAGCATCCAAAACCGTTTCAACGACCGTACGTATGCATTTGGTCTCGTACTTGCGCTTTCGTTCCGCTTTTGCAGGTGACTAAATGATAATCTGATCAAGAATTCGATGAAATCAATTTTGAATTTTATAAGTTTGTGCATTTGTTATGCATCAGATGCTTTTCTATCATTTCATTTCACAAATACTATAGTTCGCTTGTTGTCTCCAACTTGCAAAAATGGAATGAACTGACAACAGATTATTTTGATTATCCCCAGAAGGCACATGATCATTGTATTTTTGTTGCATTTCATCTTGGTCTTCCCTCTTCTCATCATCCAAACAAACTAATGATTGACTGTCAAGTTGCCAATTAGTTTCAATTCAAAAATGAATTCAATTGAATTTACATAAATATTAAGAATGTTAAGTCTTTAAATATCCTTTAAGTTGGATGTCCATTAGGGCAAACTGATTTTACACTTAAGTTCTTCCAACGTCTAATTAATTTGCTGCAGCAATTTTAATGAAGTAATTCAAGACAGAATACTCATTGCACATTACTTAAAGTTAGTTGACACTCTGTTTGTTTGTTATTGTACTTTATACTTATGGTACGACAAAGCATTGAGTAATTTTCCTTAATTTCACAACTTTTGTGGAAGTTAAAGTGACAACAATTAACACTTTAACTCATAGCTAAGGAAATGAAAATAAAATAAAGAAAACATTTACCAAATTACTTACAATATTTTATTCAAATAAACTAACAGTATTTCGAAAAAATAACTTGATTTCCATTTAACTTTAGACAAAAGATGTGACATAACATATATATATAAGTAAGATGTGCGATACTTTTAGCATTTTTAGCATAAGTATGAAGAATGCAATTTCTGTGCATATAGTATATAGAAGAATCCACTATTTTCTTTGACTCTAACTTTATTTTGCTTAAAGATAATGAATATGATGGAACGTGTTGTCATATTGGACATTGATGAAGCCAAGTTCCTTCAACTACAAGTACTATGTACATAGAAGTAGGAGAAGTGTGTTGCTGCTTCTGGTAAGTGCAATGCTTTTGTAGAGTTGTCAAGTGTTCGGAAAGTGAGTGAATAAAAATTGCTTAAAATTATAAAGAAAAAAACAAAAAAAAAACCAAGAATGTAATGAGAAAAGTTTTTAGCTTTGACTGAAGAACAAGGACACGATAAAACACTTGTGACTACAAAACCAAGACTAACAGTAAAGTTGTTGACGATTTTGTACCAACTTGTCAGTTGGTTAGATACTTAAACAGTCGCTCACTTACTCACCCAGTCACTCACTCACCCTGACACTTACTCACCCAGTTCGCTCAGTGAGTAAGTCAGTCACTGAGTGAATTACTCAGTAATCAGTCATTTGCAGGTTTCGGTCTTGGCTAGTGTGACTTGCAGTATATGCATAAACTTCAAATTGTAAAAGTTCCATGAAAGGTTTATGTAATATAACCAGTAAAAAATGATTTAACAAAACTCAGGAAAACTAAGTGTAACTTCAAAGAGATAAAGAATATTGTCATCATCATCATCAAAAGACCAGTACTAAATACACTCTGTCCCTAATTGTTTTCCCTTCTACTCAGTTCTAGTTTTCTTAAGAAAACAAATAAATGTATGAAATTGTGAAATTGAGATGTTTGTTAAGAATTTCTGTTTAGTTTTCTTTTTATACTCTACACGTAGTGAATAATATTCAAAAGTATGTCATGCAGTTTGTAATGCACTGTAGGAGACATCGTAGACCTCATAAATTATACATAGGCTCGGTCAGCTCGACGAAACAAGTTCTGTCTGTCCAACTGTCCTTCTGTCCATATGTATGCAAACTAGTACCTCAGTTTTTGAGCTGGAGAGCTGAAATTTTGCATAAAGTTTTCTTTTTACCATACGCACCAAACATGTTTGAATCTGCTGAATCGGATTTCTAGGGTGAGTACGTCCCATAGAAACCCAAATTCAAGTTCAATCCACTATTAGAAAACTTTTTTTATTTTTTAAATTATCGAATTGAAATTTAAGCCGTATAAGTTTCTAATCTCTATCTATTAATCATGTAAATTTCAGTATCCTTAACTTAGTGAATCATAAAGCCCACATACAAACCCAGATTCATATTCATGTTCCGTTTAGAAAAACTTTTTTGTGTTTCGAACTGAAATTCGGATACTATAAGTGTCTGACTAATATTTATCAATCATGTTAATTTCAAGATCCTAAGGTTAATGGATCGCATGTGCTCAAACACAGGAGCGGGGGCAAAAATGTTTTCTAGGGGATGTGTAAAGAGTATTACAGCTTCGGTATAGTCGAAGATACCCTGCTTTCTTGTTTTTTTTTTTATTTTTTGTTTATAATATAATGAACATCATAATGTAATATTAATAAACCTTTCCAAAATTTATTCGTCCCATAAGCATAAACTTTGTTGTCTTCATTTTACGTTTAGTGTCTGCTTTTGATCTAATGAATGAATGATTGTTCAACCTTGCGAGACATGTATTGCAATACCGAAGAGAATATTTTTTTGTCCAACAGCAACAAAACAACATACAATAACATAAAAAGGAAATATTTTCCAGTTCAAAAAACTTACGTATTTCAACTCAATGTCTCGTATATACTTGTATGGAAGAATCAAAGGTAAGAATAACATATACTCGTAGTAAGTATGATAGTGTAGAAATATTGTGGTTGTAGGAACATAAGTGCTATGATGGATGGGTACATTTGAAAGTTTTATTGGTTCTGGTTTGTGAGGACGCCGCATTATTTTTTCTTCGCAGAATTGTGTTGTTCCACAAATTATAGCGAATAAAATGTGTTCATTTGGATTGGTTCCCTTGCTTTTTAATGAATGCAATGTTGGCGCTTCTCTGGAAATAAAGAAATAATAAATGTATAAAAAATGGAAAAATGGAAAAAAGGAAAATGAATATGAGTATGAAAAGCTAATTAGTTAATAAAATTACTTGCCTTTGTTCATAAGTAGAATATCAAAAACAAACTAGAATATTACATTCATTCGGTTCCACTGAATACCTTAATACCTTTTCCACCGAAGTTGGTGTATTTATGTCCTATATATCGTTATTTTTGTATAAAAAATTGAAATGCAAATTCTTGCATGGTTTACTAAACTTTTTCAAAATGTTTGGTTTTATATAACTTACAGTAGAAATTAAGAAACAAAATTTAGTAATTTTTCAAATCAAATTTATGTTGTTGAATTATTATTTGTTTGTTTATGCCAAACTTCAGTTCAATATCTGAAAAATCAAGAAGTTCTTTGGCATAACAAAAAACAAGCAGAATGATGCTTTACGAAACAATGATAATTTTCCCATACTTGTATAACATATTTTTGTTATACGTTATGGGGTCTTCTATGTACAGTTCTATGCTATTCTTATTGAGAATAGGGTAAGTATTCGATGGCATTCATATCTGAGGAAAAAAAATATGTTATATGTATGTTAGATATATTGCATTTTTTTTTTCCAGTAAGTTGGAGTTATAAGCGGTTTCCTAATGTCAGATGCCGAGAGGGGCGTTATAAGAAACCAAGAAGTTACTCTTCTCACCGTTGCTGCTCTGAACCCATTCTCTGGTCTATTTAATGCCAACAGTTCTGCAATACAATAGTAAGAAAATCTCTTAACAGAGTCGTTTCCGAAAATGTTTCGCTCTTTTCTTCCCTTGAACACCTTGACGAGGATTTTTAGAAAAATTAATATAGACTATAGCCAAGATTTTCATGTTCCTGCATTATAGATTATTGCAATCCATGTTCCATGCCCGATAAGTGCTTCATAACAAACATTTGTTGAAATCTAAATAGCTTTTATACTTAGTATGTGTATGTATTACTTACTACTTATTGTACGTAGGGTATTACAAATACTATAAATGTTTGTAAAATGTGAATGAACCTTTTTGTTGTTTACATTATTTATTTGTTATACTTACAATTTTTTCATTGCTTCCTTCTTACTTATTTGTTTTGTGTTTTGTGTTTTGTGAAAGAAAAGTCCTCGAAAAACTTAATTTAAGCTGAACTGAATTTGGTTCAGTACAAAACTTACTATTTGAAGTTACTTAATTTTGTTGCTTACAAGATGTCAGAGTAGAAAGAACAAGGGAACCATACTGTGAGGGATTTGGTGGATGGCCAAAGGTTGGCAGTGGCCAATGAGAAACTCAAGTCCTCTGAGCTCAAAGGTTATGTTGCCTTCCAGTCCAATCAAGTCAACGACTCAAGTTGAATTGAAACAAGAACCGAGGACCGAGAACCGAGACCAAGAACAAGAACAAGATACATTTTGTTGTTGATATTCTCTTGCGTATTCAGACTTTTATTGTATATAGTACTTACTACTACTTACTACTATATATAAATACACAGGCACTATTTTCAACGATAATTAGCTTTTATTTTATTCCTTTAATGAAGAATATTACTATGTACTAAGTAAGTATGTCACTCTTAAAACAGATTGTGCTTCATAATAATGGAGCAGGCACGTAGCATTGATAAAGAATTTCAATTTTATTTAATACTTTTTCATTATAATTTTATTAATTTGTTCGAAATTTTCGAATAGATTTTGTTGATTTTTCGAAACACAATAATAATTTTGTTTTGCTTAGTGGTTTTTTTTTTACACTTTATATTTTTTAACAAAATTTATGAACTCTTCACTAATGCACTCGTATTTATTGAAGGCACGGCGTTGTCTATAAGTTATCTGGTGCCCCAAAGCATCATAATAAAACTCAAATACCAATTGAGTTGAATTAAAGTTTTTCATAACAGACATAATATTTTGTAATGTTTTATGTAGAAAAGCCAAACAGACACGCAAATTCCAATCTTGATCCTTTTTTTTTTTTTTTTCGAAATAAACAATAAGTGTGTGTATAATTTAAGAAAATACTGTATGACATCAAATTCAACATATTTACCTCCATAAGAGTTTGTAGTGAAAAATGTTCGATTGGCTTTCGAACATAGCCTTTTGGATCATAGAAACCAATACAAATATCATTGCAAAATTTCAAATAGGCTTCTGCAGCCCAATCCAATGTACGTGAATGACGTCGCCAAAGCGCTACAGGTCGTAGAGCCTTCATTAAAATAAAACGAAATTGTTTGAGGGCATGCGATCCAAGGCTGTGGCAGAAAGTATGAAAAATTATTGTAATAAATATAATTATGATTTCAATTAGGTTTTTAAGTGGTAACCCACCCAACCCCCACAAACTATTATCTGTCAATTGATTACTAGCTATGAACTCTGGATGATTATCATCTGACAAGAGATATTGTCCATGTGTACAAGTATTTCTTGGTACTGTATTCGATATTCTACAATCAATTAAGATCTTTAAAAATATTTGAAATATTATTTTCAGTGAATATGCCGCATTAAAATGCTTCCAGTGTTTCTCTGAAGGCTCTAGTTAATTTTAGACTAGACGAAACCAATGAAGAATAATTTTGAGAAACTTATATCAATACTCGAAGGCATGTGTGACCTCCGCCTTAACAGAGTGGGAACACTTTTTTTTTTTTTTTTTTTATTGTGAAGTCCTAGAAGACTTTAACCAAAAACAAAAATATGTTATATACAAAACATCTGAACTATTGCTGGAGAAGTACTCTAAAATTTTTTTTTTTTTTTTTTTTTAAAGGCCAACGTATCCAAATGGTAAAAAGATCTATTTCTTGAGCAACTTGAGCAAGGAAGATATTGCGAAAAGAGCTGCAGGGATACTAGTTCCCTGAATGTCTTGATAAATTTTACAAATAACTAGACTGTCGTTGTAGGGCAATGGATTCTCATAACATTTGTTGTTGTTCGGTCTAAAACTCTGCTCATGTCAACAGAACAAGAACTACGTAATATAGTTACTAATTTGACAGAAATCTATGATGCAATTTCTGCAGATGATTTTATTTTTTGGAGATTTTCTGACTGAGGCCCCATTTGGAAGCCGCCAGCTTGCTTTCCATGAAACGGCCCAAGGGATTTCCTTGGAGCTTCTGAAAATCATTGTACAATGAGGTTATTCTGAGTCTGTTCCAATATTTCCAATAGGTCTTAGACACACACAGATTGTAAATATTGATATTTTGCTCATTTTATACTCATTCGAAATAAAATAAAATAAAATAAAGTCACGTAAGGACATTTGGTATTTGATTAGAAATAAAATATTTTACAGATGCTCAAAAGAGATCGCCCTGGGTAACAAGCTATGCTACGCCGTCACTTAGCTTAAGCGATTATTCACTCGAAGAATCTTGAGCGCGGTTTTGCCCTAATATTTATTTATTAGTTTAATTCAAATTAATTATTCTACTTACAGAGATGTTACCTGGTGCGGACTTATGACACCAGGCACTTGGGCTGGATAAACTATATCAATGTTTAATAATTTAACACGAAATAATGCATAAAGTTGGTTATTTTCATCGACTGGATCATCTGACATAGGAATGGTTTTAGGTGTATCTGTAAATAATATGCTATATGAAATTTGAACAGTACATTGGAAATTTCTCACTTACCAGAAAAGCAATACGATGCCAATTTATTGGTATATATCCGTCGTATATTATTACTATTAATATTTTTTTCCTCACAAATATGATTGGTCCCTTTATTATCAATATTTTCGTTTTGTTTAAGATTTAAAAAGAGGCGTTTATTGAATTTTGTTGCAATTACAGTCCACTCCTTTTCCATACGGTATGGTGTCAACATGATTTTTTGTAAAGTCTCTCGATCCGTACAGATATTGATGTCTTTAAGAGCTTCTTCGGCAATGCCATCATCGCATTGTGACCAAATTGTTGTTAGAAACTTTTCGACTTTGTCATGTGCTTCATTGGGACGTGTTTTTCTTCGAAAACCATAGAATTCGAAATCTTCATTCAAATCAAGTGGATACAATCTTGGTTCACGGAAATATCGTAGACGATATGGTATAGTTAAATCCTTTCCTTCAGTTTGAAGAAAGCTTAAGAGTTGCAAGTTCCGGAAAATACAATCACGTCTACGAGGCATTTGTACATCACGTTTCGACACATTTTGAAGTGATCTAAAACTTTTGATTTTCAATACGAATTCATCATAGTTTTCTGATGAAGACATTTTCGAGCAATGGATGATGAAAGGAGTGGGAGTATGGGAGTATGCGTGTATATGAATGAGGAGTTTAGAAAGAGTTCTAAATAAAAATTTTTTAAATCTGTCATTTATAAAAACAGAAAAGGTAACTTAGATTAGTTATTATTATAATAAAATATGCAATGATTGCGCTGCGAAATAGTATTGTATAATTATCTATTATGCTTCAATTAAGATTTTTGTTCCACTTCATGGATGGAGTAATATTGATCGCAGAAAAATTTCCAACACATGTTTTGTTACATTCTTTGCACAGAATATGCAATGGATCTCAATGTCCGATAGATCTGTTTTTGTGAGGTCACAGTTACACTCATTAAGAGATGTCCTGCTAGGATCCGTTGATTCACTGTCTAGATAAAATTTTGCTTGCTTCCGGTAGTCAATATTTCTTCTAAGTAGACACGGGATCAGAAAAAAAAAGCAATATTATCAGCTGATGAAGATAAACAATGATTGTTTTTGTTGTGACTCTATTGACAAGAACTAAGAACTGAAGCTTTTATTCAATCAAGTTCATTCTAGATGTCTCAATCTATCTAGTAGCCCCATCTTATTCTATGGATCTCTAGTCGGATTGGAGGCGGCTAATACCAAATACAACTTCCATGAGATCGGTCTGTTCGGGTATAACTGGATACAGTCAAACAGTGTTTGATTTCATTCCTAATCTGTTTCCAGATGTTCTTTGAATATGGAAGTAGTGCTATCAGATGCTGGGAATTGCATATTCTTTAGTACTGTGCTGTTGGCTATAGCTGTGGCAGCCCTTAAACAAAGTCCGGCAGCATTCAATTACGTGTTTGTATATGAATATCCGGCCATTATGGATTTCTAGGTAACGAGATGGCGAATGAGTATACTAGAAAAGAAATTGGCGATCCCATTTTCTCTCTTCGCTATTGATAATCGTCAATAATTAACAAAAAAATCTTCTCAGGTCTGGTAGCGCAAAGGTTGGAGCTAGAAGGCCTATAATGGGCAAATGAGTCAAGCTGTAAATGCTAACTGAACTATACTTAAACAACAATAGGTTTCAGATATTGATGGGAGTCTTAAATAGACAATGCACCATTGGGATTTGCCCTCTCCTATGTGACTCTGACCCTACTTTTCTTGGAAGACGTAACTATATTCTCGGGAAGCCTGCTTTTTTGTTTGGGCAAATGCCACTTTCGTAATTCACTTTGGATCTCATTGGCATTAGAATAGGGCTAAGTTCTTGAATGAAGTAAGCTCACAAAGCACATTGAATGAATGTAAGCATTTTCATTTAAAGCACTAAAAACAAATATTGATACAATCAGAAAACAAAGAAGGCAATATACTGGAAAATAATGTAAATATTTTTTATTACAATTTCCATCATATATGTATGTAAAGTATTGTATGTATATGTTAAGATTTTTATCTTAATCAACATCTTTATCATTAATATTTTGTCACATATCCTTAGAGTAATTGCTTTTTAAAGATTTTGAATATTTTCTTAACTCAAATGTCTCTTTAAATCAAACAAATCGGTGGTGGTGGAAGGGAATGGTTGTGAATATAATTTTTCTAATAAAAAAAAGTAAGCCTAAAAATCTCTTGAGTGCCTTAAGCTATATTAGATAATGAAGCAAGTGACAAGAAAGAAAAAAATAAATCCAAAAAGAGGACAAAAATTATCTCATTAAAATAAAAGAAGAACAAAACTCTGAACTTGAGTTACTTACTTTGTAAGTATGGTCAACTCACGTACTCATTTCCCAAGTATTGCTCTTGGCAATAAAGAAAAATTAAATACAACAAAACAGAACAGAACAGAACAGAACAGAACAGAACAGAACAGAAAACTGGACCCAAAACTCTAAACCCAAAATCCAAACCATGGTTCATTATGTTGAACCACTGAACTACGTCATCAATTGGATTGAATTGCGTCGTCGCACAATTGTCACAACTTCTTTATTATTCTCCTAATCATTATATTGTACAACATTATTTTATTGTATACTAAAATTATTTTGAAACATTTTCTTGTTGATGGGGTGTTTTTTTTTTTTTTTTTGTTTTTTGTTTTTTGTTTTTTCATACTAAGGAGTATCGAGAAATGTGAAATGTGAAATGATTTGATGACGGGTGACGGGTGACGGGTGACGGAACGATGGGATGATGGGATGGAATGAGTTTGTTTCAAACATAAACAAAACTCTGTCCGGCCATTAATATTAAGAAGTGTTTAATTTTAATTGAATATTCTTTTTTATTATTGTTTTATTTTTGTTACTTTTTGTTTTTGTCTTTATTTTTTTGATTTGATTACGTTCAGGACATTTGTCTTGTGAAATTGTAAATTGCGCAAAAATAAAAATGAAATACCATACAAGATAAGTGTGGGAAGAGAGAAGCATAATAAGTTTTCCCACTTGTCACATGAAATTAAAAAAATAATTTTGTATCAAAAACACAAGCACAAGTTTATGCCTGAAGTGTTATATTAGTGTACAGTTTCTATCGTCATCATGATGTTAATGCTGATGACGATGATGATAAGGAGTCTAACGCTCTATGACAACTCAGCATGGTAGCCCATGGTAATGGCTAAGGATCCAATCCAATCCAGTTCTGCTCAGACGTATTCAGTTCAAGTCAATGGTATGTTGTCCTGCTGTTGCTTCTTGTCCTGCTGCCACTTGAGTATCGCTTAACGTTGCAACATTGCCTCACTCAAGTCAAGCTATATCCTGATTCTTGGTCGTTGTTCTCTCTTTCTCTCTCTCTCTTTGTCTCTTTCGCTCTCTCTTGCGCTGTAAAGTGCAATCAATCACTCAAAATTTAATTAAATTCTTAAGAAATATTCCTTCTCCTTTACATTTGTTCTTGTTTCTTTTCCTTTATCTAAGCGTTTTGTTTTTATTTTATTTCCTTTTCTATTTTTAAAATTAAATAAAAAATGATTTGCTTTCCGCCATTTTCTCACATTCAAAATACCGTAAAGCGCGCCTGATTTGTTTTATTATGTTTTTCTTTTCCTTCATGTTTTTATTTTTCTTTTAGCTTTAAAGGCTAGGACTTCGTAGGATTTATGTTAAATGGCATGGCAGAAAGAGAATGATAATGAGGGGGAGGGGATGAGGGAGAAGATTCATTAAAACGCGTTATTTGACAGCAACATGATTTGGAGCCTTAGAATATCCACTTTCATTCTTGTTAAAAATGTTCAAAAGAAAACATTGACTAATGAATTGTTATTGGTACTACTGATTCTGGTACTGAGGAATGTGAAATGTGAATCGATAAGAATATACACTTGTAACATAGTAACATAGGAGCTTTAAAGTTCAGCGAATAATTCAAAGGATTATATTTACCAAAAGCAGAAACAGAAGGATGCCTTTATGTATATGAGTGCAAACACATACGTATGTATGTTTGTGTACATGTATAATTCAATGTTTGTCTGCATCTACAATTCCGAATAGTTCAACACCTTGGAGAGTTTGTAGTGAAGTGCACTTTGGTGTCATCGTCACTTGCCACAAACTCAGCGTTGTTGCGGTCATTAAACGAAATGTTGCACATTAAGTGCTCAACTTAACTCATCTCAACGCAACCCATCTCGACTGAACTCAACTGAACTCAACTCAACTCAACTGAAAACCCAGCCAAGTGAAGTCAGGAAATGTTATTATATTATTGTCCTCGTTCTCGTCCTTGTCGTTACCATCATCAAAGTCATCGTCACCTTAATGTGTTTGTGCCTAGTGCAAACAGAAGATGAACATTTAATGGACATGTGCACCATAAGATCACGCCACTCATCACCTGATGATAGTGATAAACTTTCGACACATTGCCTCAACAGAGCAGCAGAAGCACACACAACTAAAACTAGTCATAGTCATTGGCAACACAAAATTGTGGTTCAAATGCAGGTGAAATGCCTCAGAACGCTGAGTTATGTTCCAACATATAAAACAGAATGAACTGAATGAAGAAGTCAAAGATACATAGTACGTATGTAGTTGGTTGATGTTGATGTTAATGTTGATGAAAACTTTTCAGACGGAAATTGTTGCTCGCATTACTCAAAATGTTGCAATGAAATACATTTTAACGAGGATTGATTGAGTACAGTGGCAGCAGTAATAATATTCATTCGGACTTAAATTTAATGACTGCAGATAACAATTTCTATGCTCAAACCCCTAAAAGTATGCCATGTTATGTTGGCCTAAGTTTTCAAAGACGTTAAAATAGACAAGCTAAGTCTACTTTCAACATTGCTCTCAAGGCACCTGGCTACAAAAAGTTTAAGTACCGCTGTCCTTAAACAGTCCATCAGAAATACAATAAAGTATGAAATAGTTGTATTCGTTCATCACCATCATAATTCCCAGGTTAATGTATATAACCATCTAAGTTCGAGTAACCAACAATTCTAGAAATAATTTTTTTTTTTTTTTTTGTTCATTATACTTTACTTAATATTTCAATTTAATTTTAATTTTATGATTGATTGAACCACCACCATGAGTAATTGTTAGCGACTTCCTTTTCACCATCACAAGTGAATTCAATACACAGAAAATAATTTTATATTCCATGAAAACTGTGAATTGGATTTTTTGCATCACTTTACCTTTTGATCATTCAAAAGAATTTATATTGTTAACAAAAAATGTGTGCAAACAAAATTTTAAAGATGTATCTATTTTTATATATAAAATTCGAGTATACGGATTTTTGTGACAATTTTTCTCCTAAACGGCTGGACCGATTTTGATGAAATCAAGACATTTTTTTATGCTAGAATATCAAATGGATATCATCAAAGAAAATTTACATGAGCTTAGAATAAACATGACATCTATGGAATTTTAAAATCTATTGTATCAAGGGGATCGTTGAGATGAATTTTTTCAACCGATTGTGAATTCTTTTATAGGTTCGAGAACTTTCCGGAGGATTGAGGTGCTTCAGCAATATTTTTTTGCATTGTCTGTTAAAGAAATTAATTTCCTCAATTACCGTTGACATTATAAGTTCACGATGCTATGTGGTGTTCTTAGTAATCAACAGTACTCCAGTTTTGTATTGTGGGGACCTTTTTTTGTGCATCTTCACGTAGTGAATATCATTATATGTTTGTCATGAAGTTTGTAATGCAAAGAAGTAGACATCGTAGACACCATAAAGTATATGCGTACATTCTTGATAAGTGCGACGAGACGGGTTGATGTGGCCATGTTAGTCGGTCCAGTTTTGTGAATGCAAACTAGTCCTTTAGTTTCTTTGTCGGAATTAGTCGATTCGAACCACTAGGAGGGGTCCCTCCCACACAAACCCCCTACACAAATTCACACACTTTTTGGTTTTTGACACTATCATCCTGAAATTTTGAAACAATAGGTTCATGATCCCATCGGTTGTTGAAAACCGTGTTAATTTCAATCTCCTGCCATTACTGGATAGTATAGCTCACATACAAAACACGTTTTCTTGGGGATGCGCGCATAGTATTATATCTTTCGCATAATCAAAGATATTCTTTTTTCTGGTTTTAATATCCTAAGGAGTTGTGATCCCCAATATTGGGATAGTACTTCATATATGTACTACTACTAACATATTTTTTGTTGAGTGACAGTTTATTATCCGCAAGCAGTAGCTAGTCTAGTTTCCATATCTTTTGGCACCAGGTGAGGTGCTTGTGTAGGATCAGACCTAGATATCAAACATGTTTCACCTGAGGAATGAGAGAGTCTAGATTCGTTTGATATAACTGAACTAGCGCCGCGTCTCAATATGTATGTGTTAGATGCATTTAAGCAAATGCTCCATCATTTGGCCCACTGTTTCATCGGGGGGTGTTATATTCCCGAGTGTCTAAGGAGCTACTAGTATATAATCATTGTGTGGCATCGGCATGTCCGCTGACCAGCAGAAGGAAACTGCCCTGTGGCACACCAGCCCTGATGTGCTTTTTGCCGGAGTCGGTACCGCAATTTATACTATTGCAAATGAGGCTCCCTCTATACAACTTGAAAACTTTGCATATTTCTTGGAACAATGAACTCATTGTTTTCCCCATTCTTGCCCAGCTCTCACGGCACTCAGAGCAGATATTATAATGAGACGAAAAAATACAACATTACCAACAAAAAAATTAAAGAAGCTGAAAAGCATGAATATCGATACACACCGACTCTCTCTTGCTCCGATCTCAGTGAACATCAGATACAGAGAAAAAAAGAAGGACACAAAGCTAAAAAGAATACTGTTTTTAACCAAATTAATATCTTTTGATTCTGTTTGTCGATTTTGATTAATTGAACGCTAAATGTTACTCACAATAAAGAAAGCTTCCTATTTCTTAATGAGTGGCTTGTAGGTGATGCGCACACAAACAAACAGACATTTAAATATTGTAACTAATCTACTTGTAATACAATATATACTATTGTACTTCCAGATCACTAATGAATGAATATTGTACGACTAAGTACAACAGCTCATCGATTACAGAAAATACTTTTCTATGTATAACAAAAAGAGAATCGAAAATATTTTTGTTTACTTGTGAACTCGATATTTCATAATAAAAACATAATCAAATAAATAAAATATTTAAAAGAAAAATTCATACACAAAAATATTGGGTCTTCGCCTTTTGTTATGTTGAAATATTTTCATAAAATACAATATACGTGTATTAATAATAAAATAACAAAGCTTATTGAATATCAAATGACTTTTCCAACTTCTGAACAAAAATAAATACATAGGTGTGTGTCAAAAGTTTCCGAACTTTTCAAAAAGAAAAAAAACTACAAAATAGTTTGGAATGAAACTTTGCATTT
>JBANCV010000126.1:0-78058 GCA_037040105.1 Amiota albilabris | reverse complement strand
ACTCACACAAAGATGGCGGCACCAGAAAATGCCCTGCCAGAAAAGTTCGGAAACTTTTAACACACACCTTGTATATTACATACTAGTATTACTTATACTAAATTATTCAAGAAATACGAGTACCGTCATCATTAGTCATTCGATTCATCAGTTTGCTTATTTATATTTATTTCCCTTTGAATAACAATCTTGCGTAATTTGACGTTCTCTTTTTTTATAATTTGGAGAACTTGAAATTGTCAATTTATTCACTTGTTTTTTGTTTTTTTTGTTTTTTTGTTTTGTTTTTGTTTTGTTTTGTTTGTTTCATCAAATTTATGTGACATTATTTGATATTTATGGTCATGGGAAATTATTTAGTAGACTTCCGATTTGTTACATAATTCATTAAGAATTATAAGTAATCAAATCTACTTCTACTGCTTCCCTCGTATTCGTATTTGTAGTCGTAGACGCCTTCTTCTTTTCAACTTTTATAGGCCTTTGTTTTGACTATTTTATTATGTGAAATGATGATTGAACTCACAAAAGGGAAGCAATATTCTGAGTAAAAAAAAAAACTCTTAGATGTGAAGTGTATTCTTTCTATAAAAATTACCATATACAAATGTATGTATACTATATTGGGTTGAGGAAAATATACGTGGAGTTTTTTTTAGTACAAATTCAGATTTTTTATATTTACTTTGAAATTAAATATTATTAAATTATTGTATATTGTCCATTTTGGTCTCATTGATACAACTGCGACAAGTGATTTTCACATGATTCTCTTGCAAAGATCGGAACATATGATATTTTGACTATACGATGGTTGCATTTGCCGGGTCGTCAAAGATGAGTGTGGTCCAACGTTATTATGATGAAATACGACCCCATTTCTGTTGATCAATACTGGCCTATTTTTTTCAATTGCATGCTTCAACCGCATTAATTGTTGGCAGGAGACATTTACATCAATCGTTCGGTCAGACGGTAGTAGCTCATGGTGGGGGACACCCTTCCAATCCCACCAATACACACAGCATAACCTTCTTTGCTGTCATTCCTGGCTTTGCTACTGTTTGTGTTTTCCATTTTTCATTACACGTTACAAATTGCTTCAAAAATAGTTCGGATTCGTTCCGTTTCAACAGCGATTCTCATGTGGAAATTCGGTCCATTACATTTTTTTTCACTCAATTCATAAGGCAACCAAACATCGGTTTCTTTTTAAAACCAGCTCGTTGCAAATGGCTCAAACTGTTTTGTTGTCGATGATAAATTTCTTAGCAATATCATGACTACTTATATGCCGAATCTGCTTAGCTTTCGTAATGATTTCACCGGATTTCTCAGTGATAGGCCGACCATAAAAACCATAAACATGCCTGCGCTTCATATTTCCCTTTATCGCAAAAAAATTGTAGAACTGATCGTTTTTTCCCCCCAATTTTCACTTATTTTGTCTTTCTAATAACTTTTTATAAAATGAACCAATCTCAATAATATTATCACTAGTAATCAGCTGTGGTGCAACAGAAGTAACAAAACGTTTAAAATTTATGTCACTTCAAAGTCAAGTGTATAGAAAAACCACACGCATATTTCCCTAAACCCAATATAAAGCATGTAAGTTTCAGTTGGAGAGTTCAGTTTTTTAAATTAAGTTTTTATATGGATACGGAACTTGAAAAGATCAATTGCTTATGTAGTCCAGATCAGTTAAATTTTTGACTTAAAATGTGTTTTTTTTTTATGGAAAATTTTTTTTTACCCATTTTATACAGTAAATGATTCTTAATCTCCCCATGAAATTGCAGACGTTTGTAAGCTTGATAAAAAAAATCTCTCAGCCTAAAAGTAACATTAATATGAACCTGAAAGTGAACTCTTCACGCATGCCCCAGAGAATATTTTTCCTAATGTTTAGGGTAGACTCAGGACACATAATGTGTTTCAACATTGAGACCTCAATATATGTATGGGAGCTATGCGATCCAGTAATCCTAGGATATTGAAATTTAAATGGTTGGTTAACATGGGTTAGAAACTTATTGTGTCCAAATTCAATAACTCTGAAAACAAAAACGTCAACATGAATTTGAATTTGGGTTTGTGTGAGAGGTAGACCTCCTGATTACAACAAATGTATAGCATATGTAAAAACAAAATTTCGTTTGATCTCTAACTTAAAAACTGGGAAACTGGTTTGCTTACATACAGATAGACACACGGACGGACATCGCTAAATCAACACGCATCGTCGAGTTGATCAATAATACATATATGTATATATTTTATGAGGTTTCCGATGTCAGCTTCTGTGCGTTACAAACTTATAATACTACACACTGCGTGAAGAGTGAAAAAATCAAGAATCTCATAATAATGTGATGATCTGTACACCGATATTATAAATAAAAGATACAGCACAAAAAAGACAAATTGATTTGAAAAGATCAATCAATAGAATACCCTTGTAGATCAAACATACAATCTTCTAAATTCAATCAAATTAAAGTTTTAAAAAGATTCTTATTAATTAATATTTACTATAAGATAAGAACATAATATCTAGATATTATTTATATAATTTTAGTTAAGCAATAATTAATTTTTGATTTATTTTTTACATTTTTAGGTGAGTTTGAAGTCGCTTTTCATGAACACTTGAACTTGAGATATAAAATATGATGATGATGATGCTGATGATGACAATGATGATTGCTTATGATGGTCATAATAATATGATGTAAGCTTTTTTATTATTCATTAAGTTTATGCTTAAACTGGAAAAGATTTGTCAAGCAATACTATTTGTATAGCGAGAGAGTGAGAGTAGATATGATTCGGGTTCAATATGACATCTGATTGTTCCTTGATATTGATTGATCAGCTAGAAAGCGATATATCCTCATATATTTGACCCACCACCATTGTCAAAATTGATCAAGTAAACTTTGAGTAGATTTTATTATGATGATTTTCTTGAATTTCCATGTTAGATATAGGAAAATTAAAGTACTTATTGTAGTATAATCCTTGGCAATCAAGATTCGGTTTCCGAATCATGTTCAAATCAAATTAATACGATTGTTAATGGTTTTGTTTTCACTCTCGAATCCAAAGTCAACTAATTGTCGAAGTCAATGGAAATCTTAAATGGCCAATAAATTAAATATTTGACAGTCGTAAAGGAGGAAACTTATTTTTTCCCATTACTATTCCTGTAGATTTATGACAAGATCAATGTGATGCTTTCGATAATGCTTTTTTCTGAAGATCGTTTGATTTCGAAAGTCAAAGGAAATATTGAATGATAAATATTACTGCGGTAGGTGTGGTAGGGGTTTTTTCTACATTACTGCTCTGTAGACTTTGATCCAATATTACTACTTAAATATGTCTTTCATTTTGGTCTGGAATTCGAAGATGATGATAAACTCGAAAGTCATAGAAAATCTTAAATGGTTAGATTAAGTTTCGACTTCTGTGAATGTGAATGGGATCTATAACGAGATCTTTGGCATGTGAAATACTGACCCAATATGATAATCTGGATTTGATGATCTCGATGGATAATGAACAATGATAATAATGATGAAGATGCATAAGTTCTTTATGAAGCACATACCATGAATATGAACATTGTAATAAATAATGCATTTAAGAAAGGTCAGATATCAGATATAAGAATTCTTATAGTTATTGTATAACGTATTGTTTTTTATTGGTAGTATTATGTGTTTAGTTTTATTTTATTTTGTTTTGTTTTGTAATTCAAAACATTCTTATTTCTTGGTTGACACAAAGCATTCTTCTCTTCTGTTTCATGACCAAATTTAATAACAATAACAATGACAATAAAAAAAACAACTAACGTGTTAACCTAATTGCATTTAAGTTTGTTATTTGTGTTGTTGTTGTTGTTGCTATTGTTGCTAGTTTAGTTTACTAATAGTTAAAAGGTTCTAGATACAATACAATACAAATTTGCGTTGTTTGGCGTTTCAGTTTCGGAAAACGTGTTTTCTATGCAAAAAAATATAAAATAACAAATAAAAGAAAATGAAAAGAAAGAAAAAGCATTCAGAAAAATCCATAAATGTATTGTCATAATACCAAAAACATGAACAACGACATCAACAACATATAGGATAGTATTACATTTGACGAACTATGACAATGAATGAAGGAACGAATGAAGGAACAAACGAACGAACAAACGAACTACCTATATATGGTGAACATCTATGGAATTGTGGCACACGTTGCCAGCGAAGTCATCTAGATACTGATACAGATACATTTACTCACTCACAATAGATACAAAGATACTTTAGATACAAAGGTGTATGAAAGCATGCATTAATAACAATGACGACAATGATGATGATGATGATGATGATGATGATGACGACAACATAAGGAAATGGCCTTATTCTCAAGTACCATTTTTAAAAACACGAAGCGTGACATTTTCTCCTTTAACAACAAGCAACAAGAAAACTTGACTTCATTTTAAACCAAAATTGAATACCCTTCAAAATATTGTAAGCCCATATACATTTTACTTAAAATATTATTGTCTAAAATACAAATCTTCTATACTTTCTAAGTAAATATAAATGTATATAGAAACCAAAAATATTTAATAACATTCGTTTGTAAGCGGTTGAAATTCGGTTACAGTGGCGGTTGAAGGCCCCCTCCTAATCTCTATAAGTCATTTCAATCTCGGTTCTCAAATCTTCAATCAACAAGCCTTAATGAAAGGCACTGTAATTCTTAAAGAAAGAACCAACAAAAGTTCCAGTCTTATCACCAAAGACAATTTTGGAATGAATACAAACAGATTTTTGGAGGAGCTGTAATTATAGAGGCTCGATTGAGACCACATTGATAGGTTGGAGACTCCTCTTATCTAAACAAACAAGATTCCTTTGAAATATTATTTCTATCTTCATTTCAGTTCCGCTCAGTTCAGTTTATACAAGTTATTTAACTTTACCGAACGACCCAGGCCACAAGTCCAGGGCTAAGACTGCCTCTGCTTTAATGAACGAGATTATTTGGTTTATGATGTTCGATCTGAAATTATGTGAGATTCATACATTTTTCATGCTAAATATTATAAGTATATTCCGTAAACTCTAAAATTTCTAAAGTTTATTCAAAACAAAGTTTCTGATTCACTCCTATATGTTCTCACAATAACATTGTTTCTAGATAAAAAAAAAAAATTTAAAATTAAAACTAAACAAGAACTCGTTTAAAATTCTTTTTAAATATTTGTATTTCTTATAGAAATTAAGGTTTTTATTCACACTTCAACACATTTTTCTTGAAATTCTAGGCATCGAAATCATTTAAGTCGACATTGTTTTTGACAAATTAAAAAAAAATATGGAACACTCGACCCACTACAAATAATAGTATTAATTTTTTGGGCAGAGTAGAAGTTTACCTTCCAGTAATTGTAGAACTTTGGTTCAAATATAAAACTAACCACTGCTTACTTAGACATCAAAAAACAAAAGGTCTCGTATATCAAGAATCAATTTCCAATCTTTCTTAATTTAGTGGAATATGATATTTGATAAGGAATATATAAGTAACTAGTATGTTTCCCTCCAGTAATTGTACATCTTATTTATGAATTTATTTGCTTAAAGGAGACAAAATGTGTTGGTATTCTTACATAATACTTTGATGAATTGATTTTACCAGAAAAGTTCCTATTCATGCACACACACTCAATAAGTCAATAACCTTATATCATTTCATCAAATGAAGGGTATACAAAAAAAGGCTTTCCTTTTCATTTCACTCATATGTATGTAGTGTACGTATATATTTATATAAAGACACAATATATAGGTGAGTTACATGTAAGTATGTATAACATATATTTTTTTTTACTTAAGAGGTCTTATGGTTGAGTACTCATTCACTCATTCACTCAGTCAGTTAGTTAGTTAGTGAGTCAGTCACTCATAGATTCGTTTCGCTTCTAAAGTAAACCAAAACCAAATCCTAACCAAGTTGACTAACAATAAGTTTAACCTGGCCAAGAATGGAGCTTTCAAGTACACAAAATATGTATGTACGAGTGACTATATGACAAATGACAATAGATATGAGTATATAAATATGTATGTATGTATTACCTACAATATAAAATGGATAAAGAGTAAATACTAAATGTGCCCAAAGAAGAAAAAGAAATAGAAGAAGAAGTAGTCGAGGTGTGAAAAGAAGTCAGAAGAAAAGGCAGGCAAGCAGGCAGGAGTAGTAAAGACAAATATGACAAAGATGGTAATGTCGTCAGAGAGTGTAGAGATCAGGAATGGCAACCGAAAGATTATGTTAGCGGCGGAGCTTGAAATCTAATGGTGATTTTTCTTATATGATTGTTGTTGTTGAAGATGTTGTTGTATTTAATAGCCTCGGGTCCAAAGAGGCGTGACACAATTGCACGATATCATATAACAAACAGACAGATGGATGAATGAATGAATGGATGGTTGGATGGATAGATGGATGGTTGGACATATGGTTGGTTGGATGTTTGAATAAAGTGAGACTGACTGAGACTGACTGAGTGACTTAGTAACTGAGTAAATGACTTTTTATAAGAGTTTTAGTGCTTGAAAGTTGACTACTAAGACAGAAGACTTGGACTTGGACTTAATTGGTATTGTTTGTTGTCACCAACACCGTCATTATTTCAAGATAGTGAGGGACTGGACGTGAGAGGATGTTTGTCTATATGGTATATATAAATTTCAAGAAAATGACTTGCGAATAGAATATCAACATCATAATCATACTTGATGACAAGTAATAATGATCATTGGAATCATTGTCAACCATGTCCATGTACATGTGCTATGATGAATGCTAGAAGAAATGTATCTATTTCTATACATGTTGAATTTAAGGTGACTAAAGTTATGCACATTGTCATTTTATTCTTAATTAACCATTTATGGTTAAAGATTGTAACAATTTATTAACATGGTTGGTTTTATTGTTAAAACAACAAGATACAATAATAGAATAGAATTCATGTGTATAAAGTATTGCATGAACAATAAATAGTTCGCTTGCTAGTTAGATAGATACTTGTTATTAGATACATTTGTATAGTATAGTTTTCTTGTACCAAATACCTTTATATTTTTATTATGACCTTGTGATATTGACACACATTCATGCACATCATCATCATCATCATAATCTGTAGATACTTTATCTAAGTTATTTTAAGTAAAAATTTAAAACTCTTTTTTATTTTCTTTTGTAAAATGTTTTTTTTTTTGTTGTTTTTTTTGTATTCGATTAAATGCATTTATGAACTTGTAGACATAACAAAATTGACAGTTTTGCATAGTCGTCTACAACAAGTAGAAGGAAGTCAATGAGATTTTTTCGAAATCATAAATTCATTGCTAAGTAGTATGATTTCGTGGAATTATTATCAACAAAACAAAAATTTAAAATATTGTTTTTTTTTGCCAAGTTGAAAAAACTTCAAAACTTTGGTTTCACCCAAAATTTACAAACACTTCACTTACACTACTCTCTCATAAATACGTACATACATATATTGTATATACTAATTCTATATTCTTTTGTTTATGTGATTAGACATTAGACATAATTTTATTAAGAATGATGAGCTCTTGCCTTTTAGACATGCATGATTTATTCGATCCAATGCAATAAATTAAAGGTTCTATCTTAAAAAAAAAAGAAAGATTCGCAAAACTTGATTCTTTCGTAAAATATCAGTTTAATCCAATTCTAAGAGATTAAAATCCGGCAAATGTTTTGTGTATACTACAATACTATGGATCGTTGTCATACAACCCAGGGTGGGTCTTTACCTGTTGTAACGTTTTCTTCCAAATGTTTCTGTCTTTAGTTTTCATCCGAGGCATTCTTACAATTTCCGTGACTTGTAGATTTTTTGCGGTGTCAGGTAGTCAACCAGGAGGGGTAAATCACCAGTATACTTTGTTCCCGTCACTTCCGCCGGGATTGGGTACCCTACCACCGTTCGGGGTTAGCAGCATTGCCATGTGAGGGCGTATAGAGGGGATTGACGTTGAGAGGTGTGAGACATCATTTCCAATCTATGAGAGGATCAACCATTCGGAGCACTTCAACATCCTTTCTGATGCAATACAATACTATGTATATGTATGTAAATCTCAAAAACTGACGCTGCGCAAATGCATGTTCCTGAGATACGAGTAGTTGATCGATTTTATAAAATATTAATGATTTCTTTCAGTTGTTCGGTTAATTGAATTGTGGCAAATATATTATTTGTATTAATGGGAAAAAGAAGAAATCTCATATGAAAATCTCTAAAACTGTGGATGGACCGAGACAGACCGAGTCCATTGATTTCACAGCTTACTTAGCTTACAAGTTGACAAGGTCTTTTAGTGATCTATGAAATGAATGAATGAATAGTTGATCGATTTACGGCTTTGTTTATAAATTGACAATTGGCAATTTGCTGTGGTTGAATTAGAGTCAGTAAAAAAATTTGTGTGTTTGGGGAATAAGAAGCCATTTTAAATTTTAAGTGCGAATCTCAAAAACTGATCCAATGGACTCTTAAATAATTAATGGAATTCAAAGATTGTTTTATATACTTACACATACGTGTATACATTAAATTTTAGCACTTGGACTGCTTTAAATGATTTTTACAGAGAAATATACAAAATTTCATATAAACATCTCAATGACTGAGAAAGCAAATAGCCACTCAGACAATTGATGTACGAGCAGACACATTTTATTTCTTGATTTTCTAATTTTTGCTGATTTCATATGGTTGTTAAAACACAATATGCTAGATAAGTTGATCTGTACCCAAATTAAAATTAAAAAGACTAATTCCTTGACTGAACAGAAAGACTTTCAGTTATAATGTGATGAGAACGATTCCAATGGCTAACGGTTGTTCAAAACCCAATGCTTTCATACATTACAAACATTATACTAAAATGAGTATACATTTCACACAAGTGTGCGCTTACAAAGTTCTTGAGAAATTTCGAACAAGTTTCGAAACATTTTTCTGTATTTTGTCTGTTTCATCGTGTCACTATATTTTTGTCTATAGGTCTGGATATCTGGCTATCTGTCAGTATGTCTATATGTCTGTCTATCTAGCAGACCATGGCTTGACTCTCATTCTGACTTGACTTTAATGGATTTGTCTTCAGTATTAAGTAATTTGATTTTGTTTATTTAGTTTTCGTCTTGATTTTTGTTTTGTTTCTAATCTCTGCGTTCTATAGTGTCTTTTGTATCTAACATATATAAAGTATCTATAATACCACAAAGTATCTTTTTTTTAGTTTTGAATAATATTTGTTTTAAAGATTCTTTGAAGAAACTGATCAAATAGCAAAACGAATAGAGTTTAGCACCTTTGTTTGGTGTCATGGAAAATGGCATGAAAGTAATGATTATGATGACGATGACGATGATGAAATGAAAACTTATGAAATTAAAAAAGAAAAGAAGAGAAAAACATAAGTGAATAAAAATGTGCTTAGTTAAAAAAAAAAATATATATATATATACAATATACCTATATAGAAATAAATGAATAATAAAAACAAAAGCAAAAGCAAAAACAAAAACAAAAACAGAACCAGAAACTAAAAAGAAACAAAAGTAAAAAATGTACAAGTTCAAGGTCATGAACAGCTGAAAGCACTTCAGATCTTTTCAGATCTCTGAAGCCGCTTTATGCTTTGTTGTTTGTTGTTTGTGTTTTGTTGGATTTTGGGTTTAAGATGCGCTACAACAGTAACAGCAACAACAATAGCAACAGCAACAGCAACAGCAACAATAAAATAATAATAACTTGAACCTTTATAACAAACAACTTTGCTTAAGGCGGCATACACCACGCAATAACAACAACAAAGCAGATACAAAATTATCTTTTCAAACGTACGAATAAACGCAACAAAACACAAACACAAGCAAAGCAAGTTTTTTAAGTTAAGATCAAATTAAAGTTTTCTGTTTTTGTTGTATATTTTTTGTTAAGTTGAGTTTTGCTACACCAAACCAAAACTTTGAAGATGGAAGTGGATTTTATGGAGAGAGAGACAGAGAGAGAGAGAGACAAACCAAACAAAAAAAAAAAAAAAACATCAGACACATTTAGATTCAATTCAATTCGACAGATGCAGAGTCGCACAGAATGGAGAGGGGCAATGTGTTTGTGTGTGCATGGTAGATACAGATGACGACAGGTAGCTTCTGTTGTATATACAATTTAGATACAATAACTGCAAAAGTATCTGCACAAATCAAATAAAAAACAATCAAAGCATTTGGTTTTGGTTTTGTGTTTTGTTCATACTTGAATTGTATTGCAGGTTTATTTCTTAAGAGATACTCGCAGACAAGTATCTTATGGCTTTAAATCTAGAAACAACACACATACAAATATTTATTATATGTTTTAAGTATATTATTTGTGTCGTCTACATTGCATATATGTAGATCTTTTGGAAAATATTTGGTATTCATTTTGATGTCATTTGGAGCTCACGCTCAATAAACTAAACATACTTATGTTTAGTATAGATAAATAAATATAGAAACTTCCGAAATAAGAAGAGCCAACACAGAGACAGGGCCAAAGACACTTTATGCCCGGGGGCTACTTATGATAAAATAATGTGCATCTATACGAGATAGATAACTTACAATAAGAGTAATTTACTAGTGCATATTCGCTCATTTTGACATAAGGTTTAGGTGATAGTCCAAAATAGACCGTCCATTTGTTGCTTTCTATGAAGGCAATCTTTTTTTGTACATTGGCAACTATCAAGCAAATAGATTCGCCCAAAATATCGTTTAAAATATGTTACACAATATGTTTGATACATGAAGTTCTTCTATTATTGGAAGTGATAGTCCCCATGTAATGATTCAGCCAAGCATAAAACACTTTGCTTTCATTTCGAAGCCACTTTTGCACCTGATTTTCAACTTTTTCATTGGATTGAAAATATCTCCCACGTAAAGCATCTTTAAGGGGTCTAAATAAATGGATGTCATGGAAGGATCTCCCACAAAAATTTTTAAAGTGTTTCTTGAATTAAATATGCCACATGTGAGCTCGCCTAAGTCATGAGTTTACGACGTTATGGACAGTTCCAGCATTCGCGTACACTTCTTTATTTTTCAGTAATACGCCTAGTGCCCTAAATTAATGCATTAATGCGAGATTTGAAGGAGGAATTTTATGTTAAGTTCATAGAAGCACTCCTAACTTATTGAATGACCCTCGTACCATATATGTATGTGACGAATTTCGAATAGAAAAACGACTTCTTAAGTAGGATGATGGACGACACTATACATTTTCAACAATTCAAAGGAAATTTCACAAATCAATTTGAAATGAGAATACACGAAAATTACCCAACAATTTTTCGCTCAAAATATTTTTTGTTAATATGATAGTGTACAGAAGTACTATTACAATCCAGAATAACAAATCAATCAGTCTAAAAATAACATCCCTTAAGACTCTTATGCTACTAAAGTCCAGCAGGCCTTGGGAAAGGGAAAGATTATGGGAATGTTCCACGAAATCTTTTGACTTTATTTTTGATTCTGTCATTATGATTTTGATCATTTGGATCTTGATGAATGGTAGTAGGCATATTCAACTACCCAAAGAATATCAACTAACCAACGCCAAGAATTTTGAGTTGAACTTTATTGAAATACTTTGATGTAGATTACTCATACGCTATTTGATTATCTTTTTCAATTCCAAATGGTTGTTTGTATGTGTATTGGCCTTAAAAAACTAGAAATTACAAATTTTAGAATATTTTCTTTAGTTACGGGGATTTGAGGGTTCTTATGTTGAGCACATATGATAGAGAGATAGACAGTGGCTTGTACAATAGTATACTTTGTTTCCAATAACAGAAGTTTTAACATTTATAGTTGTCAGTTAAGAGTTGCGTCTGTTGAGTAAGCTGTCTTTATATCGAATCACCACATATGTATGTCAATCTTTTGGGTCCAATATTTTTGAAAGAGGTTTCACAAAATTGTCGCCTTGTCTGATGGACAACTTCAGCATTAGTATATCTTATACTAAGTGAATAGAAAAGGCATTTATGAACGATAGAAAACAGTTTTAATTTTAATTATTTTACAATGATTCACCTCTTCATTATATACAATAGTATTTATATTAAGTATTTGCATAAAAGACAATAAAAAGAAAAAAAAAACAAAAGAATTGAGTTAAACAATTAGAACTATGTATGTATCTATACTAATATTTACCTATATACTATAAGAGGCAGAAGCAATTGAAAGAATAAGAATTGAAAATCTGTAATAAGATTGTGAATTCAATAGAATGGATTTGATTTTAGACATTAAACATTTGTCAACTACACAAATATTGCGTACTTAATTAATTCTATGTAGACTAAGACAACAATATGACTTAACTCAAAACAACTGAACGCAACTCAACTGAACTAAACTAAACTGAGCTAAACTATACTAAGAAGTCAGAAAGATAGACAGATAGACAGATATATAGATAGATATTTAGACATCTAGACAGTAAGTTGTCTAGACTTCTTGGTTATTCTTGTTGTTTTATAAATGTTTGGATTTCTCACACACACACACACACACACACATTCACAGACACAGACACACACGCATACAGACAATTTGTTGTAATCCTTGAAAAGCTTTTAAGTCATATTGACTTAATTTATAATAAATAAATAGATATATAAATTCATAGATACATAGACACATGTACCTACATCATTAGATACAGTTACAGATACAGATACAGATATAAATGCAGATATTGAGATACTTAATACATTGTGACATTTTTTACTTATAAGTAGTTTTGCTGTTGTTGTTTTCTATATTGATTTGTTACACTCAATTACAATTTATCTACAAATGTATCTTACACAATTATATTGTAATTTATTGATTATTTTATTTTTTCTTTCAGTTAAAAAATACAATAATTATCATTTCATAATTTATTTATCTCTTATTTATTTTCATCTAAAATCACATCTTAAATTATTGACTTGTGTGATTTGTATCTAATTTTTTAAGTATTTGAATAAATTCTTTGTTATTATTTCTGTATCTGTAAATGTATCTGTCTTTGTTTTTGTTGCATCTTTTGTTGTTAATAAACTAAGAAATTAAATTATAACATGATTCACATCTGCTAGACATAAGTACACATACTCGTACATAGAAAAATATCTATAAAATTCTCTATTGATGTTGTTCTTTCTATTTGTACGACATAAAAATATGAGTCTTCATTGCTGATACAACACAATTTTCATTGAATTCAATTTATGTTGAAAAACGTACATCCTATTGATCCTGAAATCAGTCAATATAAATTATAAAGATATGTTTTTGGATATCTTTGGATCTTGTTCATCCAATGGCACAGAACCCTACCGCTAGAAGATTCTCAGGATATTCTCTCCAGAAACAGATTTATGTATGAAGCCACAGATATCCTGCAACAATACCTGTATAATTTTGAAGCCTGGACGAGACAATGGAACATTAGCATTAACCAAGGGAAACATGGCTATGTGATGTACGCATTACGACCGGATTTGTCCGAAAAATTACTGGAGCTCCATTCGGGATATAAATACGTAAGGTGTGTATTTGGACAGGCGACTATTGTAAAATACATATATCAAACACCATGAAATCGCTCGGACACAGAATTCGGAAATTATGTTGGCTCCTACATAATTGGAATAAGTTGTCCTTAAAAAACAAAGTCCACATATACAAAGCAAAAATTACTCCTGTTTGGTGATACGGTTTGCAGGTGTATGGCATAGCAGCGAAGTCAAATATATCAAAGGTCAGAGTACTGCAGGCCAAGACTTTGCGTATGATTTCTGGAAACCCGCGCGGACCACGAGAACGTCCTAAAAGTTCCGAAAATCGGTAAAGTGACAAATCGTCAGGGAAAAAAGTACATGAAGTGATTGGAAAATTATCAAAACAAATTAGCCAGGCACGTCTTTAAAAAAAAAACAGAAAGGGAGGAGGCAGAGTGACGAAACGGCTAAGACGGATGAGAAGATCCTGGCGACCCTCTCTACTTGAACCTATTAATCTCATTATTCTTTCGGCCCACTTACTAATTTAAGTTGTTATTGTTATTTCTTTTTTGTTAGTTTAATTTAACTTGTTATGATAATAACAGAATGATTAGATCTTTACAAAAACAAACAAAAAAAAAAAAAGGGGGGGCTTTTTGGAAATTTTTCTCCTGTTGGACCAAGAATTAAGATGGAATCTCTGTATCTGAATAAATAAAGACTTTTTGATCAAAATAATAAGTTTAGTCATGTTAAAAATCTTTTGAGTTTACCACTTACTCATAGCTAAAGAGCGATCCGAAGAACGAAAGCATATTACATACAGAAAAAGTCAATCAATTATTAGAAAATAAAGCCTTGGATGTTGGGTTTAAAGACAGTGGCTCTTATGGCAAAATTTATAATATTAATTCTTCTAAATACCTGCAAATTTCTCTACATAAGGGGAGCCGCGGGGAAACAAGACTGTAAATTTAAGAATGAAACACCTGAAAAAAAAACTACATTTTGACAGTTTTGATAGTTTTGTCGAATATTTTACTTCGTTGAAATGTCAATTCATATTGGCTAAGCATGTTTGTCTTAAATAGTCGAGCAACGGAAAGCAGGATTGGAAAAATTATGAATAAAATAACATCTGGTGGAATAAAATAATTGCTAGAATTAAACCCACAATTCGATTATCCTAACAACTGAATACGAATTCGTGGGCATTAACAGCAAAGAACAATACAATAGTACGGTATCCCAATAATAATTTGTATCCAAGCACACCAAATACACTCTCTCCATACTTTTGTTTCAGACAAAAAAAAAAGTTCTGTCATTTATATCAAATTTTATTGACAAGAACAATCAAAAAAAAAAAAAAAGAAAAAAAGAAAAAAAAAATTATTATAAATCTAAGAAAATATTGACATGACATGATAGTATGTCAAAATTTTAGATTTATAAAAGTTTTCAATGTTAGACATTTCAATATGCACTTCATGTATATGTATGTATCTACATACATATGTTTTATAGTAGATACATTTGTTGTATGGAAATGATGAAGAGGAAACAAGGAGGAAACAATCGAATAAATCTAAAATAAAAAAAAAGAGTGACACACAGGGAGACAACACAAAAAAAAAAAAAAAGAACACCAAAGCCCCACCAAAGATAGATAGACAGACATCATATAGACAAAGACTATACTTATATTCGAGAATAGAAGAACGAACTTAATTCAAATATAAAAAACCAAAGAACATTCAACATTGAACATTGAATAGAAAGTTGAAGTTAAAGTGATGATGATGAAGTGAAGTGGCAATGAACTTTTACTAAAATCAAATACAATAGTTCGCACTTCCATTTAGCATTGATTTTCCCATTTCCTGGGTAGACAAAAGACAAACAACAAACAGTAAAGACTTTGTTGGATCGGTGGTTCGCTGGTTGGTGACAATTCTTTATTTAAACAGAATACAAAAACAAGAAGACAAAAATTTAAAGCGTACAAAGCAAACTTTCAATTTTTTTCTCTTTTTATATATTTTTCTCATGCAAAACTATTGATTTTCCCACACATGACATCATCAGCACCATCATAATTATCATTATGAACACTATGTCTGCAGTCTGCTCCCATACTGCATTTAGCTTAGACCAGCGGTTCTTAAACCATGATCTCCCTAAGGGTTCGCATTTCCATAACCATGAGTCCACGAAAATATTTTTAAATCAATTTTTTTTTTTTTTCCATTCGCTGAAAAATTCAAAAATATATAACATTTTTAATGAAAATTATTGTAGATCCAATGCATAGGATTGGATCCACTAAAATGAAACGCATACATATTTTTAAGTTCATCATCCTTGGTCAAAGAAATTGATGAAACAGACACGAAATCTTAAGAACTGCCTAAGAGCCTACAATTGTGATGAGTTCAGCGAAAATGGAATCAATAAGGATCCACCATGAGACCATTGAGACAGATAAGAACTAGCTAAAATCCAAATTAGTGAAAAATATGTTATTTAACAACCCCTGACCTAGACAAAGAAGATGTGTACTAAGACAATTGTTGCAACCATTTGCCATTTTAAAAGCAAAGCGCGAATTTATCTCTTGTGCATATGGTATATGGAAGTACTTACACTGTACTGTGATTCCATGATTATAATGTCTACTGCTTTCTCACTTTACTCCTGTCTTTTATCATTATAATAATACAAGTAATGATGACAATGATGATGATTATAATGGAAAAGATGATGATGTGTTGAGGCCCAACACAAAGAGCGCATCAAAATACTTGAATATGTTTAATGAAAATCGTAAATTGATAGATGGATGCATGAACGGATGACTGGATGGTTGAATGAATTGTCTGATTTGTTAGTAACTTACTATACTAGTATATATATGAAAGATAAAGACATGATAGTAAATAAAACGACTGGCAGCAGGACTGACAGTTTAGTTTGTTTTATTATGTTTTATTGTTGAGTTTTGTGTTTTTCTTTATTTTCGTTTTCATAGATGCAAGTGCAACGCCTTCTCTTAGCTCAACTGAACTGCTGCAGATACTTGACAACTTCAATTCTTCACTTCATAAGTTACAATTTTTATATGTTGGGGGCTCCCAACATACGCAGTTGCTACTTATAAAGTATTAACAGATGCATGGATGCATGTGAGTGCCATTTTTCGCTTCAGCTTCAACTTCAACTTCAGTTTCTCATACATAAAAATTTATTTTTATGGTATAATAGGTCCATAGTTTGCTTATGGTATATCATTTTTAATGCGCTTATATATTTTTATTATGATGTAGTAGATGATGCCTTCATCTCTGAACTTCAAATTGTTGAAGTTCAACAAGCGACAATGAATAAAACCCAGACAATGACAATGAACGCGTTTGCATGTGCATTTTTATTTGCATTTTATACTATTCATGTTATCACGCATGCATAGGAGTGTTTTCGCAAAAAAAGAGTTTGGGGGCACCGAACACAAATCAAAAGACTATATCTCATATCTCAAATATGGCGATCGGCCCACCGAACGACGGACATTATTGTAAGTGGCATCATGAATCATTGTTCCTATTCCATTCCAGGTTTTTGTAAAGAAATTATTATTATTATTATTTTATTTATCAAAATATAATATATACATATATACTCATATGTATAGTAGTTCCCTAAAACTGTTTGTTAATTTATTGTTTTTATTGAAAAGGCAACAAGGCAGTTGAAGGAGAGATAGAAAATATGTAAGTTATATAAATAACCAACACTTTGCCTGAAACTATCCTGGACTTCTTGAGATAGGCATATCGGTTTTATTGTGATACGAGAATATTATTCTTTATTCTTTAGTCCTGCACAAGAAATTTAGAACTGAGGGATTTGGTGATTCCATGATCTATATCCATTGAATCAAACTAAAAACTAACTATCAAGCACTCATCCATACACTCTTCAGTCATCACAATGGATGTCAGGCCTCTGGGAGAACTTAATCTCTTGCCAAATGGCCTGATCAAAATATAAGCTCTCCTAACAGTAATTGGATTGCCGATATAATTACAGGTGTGCATCTGAGATAAGAATTTTTAAGCACATTTTCTTCATGCCTCTGAACTAAACATATGGCTTTCTACCATGAAGGTACATAGTTTTTAGATAGCGTTTGGTATTGTTGTTCAGTGTGGTTTCATATATGTAGATCTTGCAATAAAAGTTACCACAACTGTCCTATCGCAAGTAGAGCAGCGACCCTTTCTGAAATCATGCTGGTGATGTGCAAAGTTGATATGTTCTATCATTGTCGGAAGAATCAAGGACTCCTGATCTTTAGATCCTGGGGAAATTAGAGAAATATCCGATTAAGGATGGCCTATATCTGAATTATTTCCCGGTTTCAGGAAAATTCCGACACAAAGCTCAAATTTCCTGTGGAGTACTACTTATAATACTTATGATTACTAGAGGATTTTTTTTATAAAAAAAAAAAAAAATGGACAGATCATTCACAGATTTCACTTATGTACATACTTATATGTAGGTTTCTTTTATGACGGGCATTAAATCTTCATTGAAACTGAGGCTTAGTTGTTGCTTTGTTGTTTTATTATAATAAAAATTATTTCACGCTTCTTCAGAATCATGTTTGATGACATTTTCATTGGATCAACTAGACATTGATGTGTAACTTTAAAACATCTTTAGTCCGTCTGACTGTAAATCTGTGCTTTCTGGACATCATCACCATCATCATCATTATCATCATCATCATTGCCATCATTATCATAAATGTCGCCATTGCAATGTCAATGAATTGCTAAGGTGTTGGATGATTGTTTGGTTGGTCGGCTCCTTTGTTGATTATCCTGTTGATTTTGTTAACTCAGTTCAAGGACAATTTCTTAAAAGGTTTTTAAGAGCTTTAGCTTGCTTGCTTATGTGTGTTCGATCGTTCATTTATGGCATATTATTTTATCTACGATAGTCGTCGTCGGTGTCTCTCTTATATGGCATTATTCGTAGATAACCGTCTGTCTTTCTGTCATGTCTCATGTAGTCAAGTGCTTAACTGGCTTAACTATAAATAAGAAATAAATTAAAATAAAAGTAATATAAAAAAAAAAATATACATAAACTACATATATTATTATATTGTAGCTGCTCTGGTTGCTTGGTTCTTAAGCCATTTATGCATATCGCGCCCAAACGCGATAAACATTCAAATGCGAACTTGTTCTTTTGATTGACAAATGAAACAAGACACCAAACGATGACGATGACAAAAATAAATGAAAAAATCAGAAACAGATACAGATACAGAAACAGAAAGAGCAAAACCAGTTAACCAGTGAATTGAACTGAATTAAACTAAACTCAATATGGCTCTGGCCCTCTCCAATTTGATACAATCCATTAATGAATGATTAATACACAATAAAACAATAATTTACTACACATAAATGAATACATAAATTGCACTTGAACCTTGACTATCCGGGTTTACGTTTGGAACCGGATCGGCTCATCAAGGAGTTATACAAAACCCCTGTTAAATAATATTCTATATAAATATCTAAAACATACTAACATTTTTATATGGACCCAAGATTTTCCCTTACTACTAGACCTGGAAATATTTATTACGTGTAAATCATTAACATGTTGTGTTACCGTAAATCAAGAAAGGCATCCAATGTTTTTAAGGCTGTTAGACCAGCAGTATTCTCTGTTATTTTCAATTTATTCTTGTCAGTCCCAAATATTGTATAAACATAAGACTTCACGGATAATATAGGTAAATCACTTTAAAGAAAAAGGGAATTACTGGGCTTATTCATTACAGGAAGGTCTAGAATTAGAGTTTTCTCTATTATTGTCAATTGCTCTTGCAACAATATGTTGTGTTTCACTAATAATGAAGATAAGTCTTGGTATATAAATAGAACTATTTGAGTCACAAGAAGGTCTCCAGTGTTTTTTTTTTAGAGCTGCTGGATCAGGGATTATGAATGAAATCGATCATAATGGTTAGTAGTGGCATAATGGAGTTCCACAGCAGGATAGGATAGGGATACGAATTGGGGTTTATCTTTACATTGAGGATTCACAATCAATTTATAATTAAATATTGAATAATTTTTTACAGTACTACAAAGTATATGAGATATGTATTGTTTTTTTTTTTTTTTTTAATTTTTTTTTTAAATTTTTTCTTTAAGTGTATGCCAAAATAGTAATTTGCTATTAACTGTTGAATGAAGGACCGACTGACCGATCGAACGATTGAACGATTGAATGATTAAATGAATGAACAAATTGAATTTCAATTGAAGGTAAACAGACTCGCACATACGAGTATAACGTATCAACTATGTATATATACAATACTGTATATTGCCGTGTGGGCGTTCAATAAAACAAAGAATTTAATTTCATTGAATTGAATTTCGCTTTGTCCATTCATATGGATCTGTCCAATCTACATCCACCACATTCACATTTAAAACCAACATCTAAGTAACATACTTACTCATACTATTGTATTGTATTTTATCTAAACATTTGAACAACCATAATCTGATCTAAAGCAGTGGTTCTTAAGCTGCGTTCCATGCCCGGATACCGGGAAACAATCTTCACATAAACTTTACATGCATGTTAAATATTTGAGGTTAAGATGAGGAGCGCGAAGAAACAATTTTGAGGCATAAAAGAGGGTCCATGGTCTACTACATAAGTTACAATAGTTTAAAAATCGCTGATCTAATGCTACACACTTCAATTTTGACTTCTTCAACTTGACTTTACAATAAATTTGAGTCCAATTCATGTTGCCAATTGGCGATGATTAAATGGTTGGATAGATGGATGGATCCGAACAACCAAAGAGTTCGACAATGTTATAATGACAAAATAATTGATTGGATTAGTCTTGTTTTTTGTATTTCTTTTTTTGATTACGTCCGCTTTTTTGCCTCTTATATTGTATTATTGTATGCAACACAATACATAATAAAATAATCTGCCAAATTTATAAATTTATTTTTATTTTTAATTAATTTTTTGTCTTTTTTTTTTTTTAAGTGTGTTTTGTTGTTGTTGGTAATAGTTGTGGGTGGATTTTTTAACTGGTTTCTTCTACATATTAAGTAAAATACTAAAAAATTTCAGTTCTGGCGCTCAAGAAGTTGCCAAGAGGCAACAGTCTTGTAGGTGGATGGTTTTGGCTGTTTTTTTTTTTATTTTATTTTATTTTTTTTTTTTTTTTTTTTTGGTTGCTTTGGTTATTTGTTTCGTCAAATCAACTGTAATTATTACAATTACGTAATTTTATTTCTCCGAATTTTTGTTTTCTTTTATTATTTTCAAGGTTTTAACGATTGAAATTGGCCGTTTTCAACAAAAAAAAAAAATAAAAAATCTGTCTTTGTCACCCAATATTTTTAATAGTTCAATTTAAACTTCAAGGTTTGCGCTTTGGAGTTCAATGTCTTTTATGTAGAAGAAACATTGACTTTAAATAAACTATAAAACTATTGATTAAATGGATAATTATTTTGTTGTTGACCTTTATTTTATTGGCCACTGTTACGCCTCGCTGATGTTTGAGTTTCGGAATCTGATATGATTTGTTATATATCTACAAAAATCTATGATCATCGAACCGATATGGCAGCAAGTTCCCTGCTAAACATTGTAGTATTATTGTCCGTAGTCTTAAATGAGATAATTTGAAAACTATTTTTATATCGGCGTATATTACGCATAAATGATTTTGATTTAGGATGGTTCGGCTGGAGGAAGAATTTCTTCGGATTTTATTTTGCCATGTAAACAACAAAGACCTTTAGATTCATCATTCCATTTCAATACAATATTGAACAATATTCGCAACAACTGACATTGTGTCTATTAAAGCGACAGTATCATTTTTATAATCAATAGATTAATCCTAATTGATAGCAGAGTTAAACTTATTTGACCACAAATTATGAATCCTCATGGCCATGTGTTCGGACAATTCTTTCGCTCTCTATCCCTTTCACGTTCAACAGAGAATACCTATACCTTTCTCTGTTTAAGTTGACAGAGTTCAAGGTCAAAATATTTATGTAAACTGAAAATAAAAGAAACTGATATTTCTCAAATTTTAGATTGTGTTTTTTTTTTTTGCGATTAGGATAAAAAATATTGCCTAGAGATACTGAAAGAAAAACTATCCTACTTAAGATACTCCTTTAAAAAGTGAAATGTAGTAAATTTTAATTTGGTTTTAATGTTTAAATAATGAAATTTATTGGTCAACTACATTGTGCTTACTATACCCTTATATAGAAAAATTATGCCTACTCAAAACAATTTAGAGAAATGATTGATTCATTTTCTTTTATGAAAGTTTTTTATTATGATGAAAAAAACAAAAATTTGATTGATTGATTATATATTGTAGTAGATTCTATAAGCATCTTTATAAGGGGATGTTAAGTTCTTTTAAACGTAGGAAGGGATTTTAAGTTGATAATATCGATTGTCAATTGGATAGTAATAGGCACTTCTAGAATAGTCACGTAATAATATGCCTTCTATAGTCTATCCGTCTAAGGTTAAAACTTCCACTTGCGTTCAATGGAAGCAACTTCAAACTATTATATAAACTTCTTCAAAATTTTACTTATTTAATCCATATTGTGAACTTGGACTCCTATCGTCGATAATCAACTTTTCATGCCTTTTCATTGACCATGACCAGCAGTTAGTAGAAACTTTTTTATCCAAGTTTTGACCACGCTTTCTAAAATACTACTAAGGGACTCCAAGGTTTGATAGTCTTAAGAACACAGTGGAATCGAAAATAAATTTAAATTACATTTTTTATTTATCCCTAACATAATCTTAAAGGTTTTCAAATCCATTTGCGGTGTTTGCAGAGATACAACCAACCAGTCTAACCATATACCAATTCACTCAGTCTCTTTATGAAAGATGTAAGACTAATAACTTTCTTTTCACTTTATTCGATTTTCTAAAATTGAGTTATATGATTTGAATATATAATATATAATATATGTATAATACTATTGTAATTCAAATATATTGATTTTTGATAAGTTCATTCAACATTCAAATCAATATTTGAAAAACTATTGTAATTTCATTTATTATTAAGTATTTTAATTAAAATGACAATGAATGACATTTATAAAAACAACATTTTTATATAAATTACTGTTTATTTTAAATACAAAATAAAAGAGTATTCTATGAAATTTATTTGCAAATTAACATAAGAAGAGTTTTTGTAAAATGAAACTTTGCAAACCAAGTCACCATCAGGGAAACACAATCTATTGCGATTTTTTTTTTTTTTCAATCACAAATAATAAGCTTGAATATAGTAAATAATAATAATAGTATTGTAATTAGATGATACAAGTGTGTATCATCGTATCAAGTGATCTACCCACTTAGTGTTTATTGAGTTCTTATATTGTAATATAATATTTCCGTTGCTACTTCTGATCTATTGATTTTTTCCGTATCGGGTGTTTTATTTGATCGAGGAATTCACTTGCTTTGAATGTGAATGAACTAATGTACATTGAACGAAACATGTGGCTAGTACTTATTGTATATTCCAGAGATTCTCTGACGACTCATGGAAAATGTGATCGAGCCTATTGTTTTAAAAATAAAATTCAAATAGATCATCTGTTCTTCTATGACTGATTGCTTCAATTTTAAGAGCTTATGATGCTTGCTAGTGGCACTCCACTCTGATCACACCAGATGTATAACATCTCATCGCCAGCCACTATTTATTGCAAAACTATTTCCTTTTTCATCTACCAAACAGCATTTCACAAATGTTTTTTCGTCTTTCAATGTCCTCAATTTGAATTTGTGTTTCATTCATCTTTATTACTTGTAATTCTTTCTTTGAATGAACACTCTTCAAATTGATTTTTATCACTTTTGACTGTTCTGTTTAACAAGAATCTTTATGGATTAATGAGAAAAAGGAATTATCCTTAAACTCTTTTAAATGCAACTCAGGAAACAGGTTTCTTTCAACTTATGCATATGTTGTTTTTGACTCTCATAAAATTTACCAATTCACCGCCAATAATTTGTAGTATTTTTTTTTGTGAACTGCTCCAAAATGAGGGAAACATAAAACATAGGAAACATTTTAAAATTTTTTCGTTAGATTGACTGTTGAAATCATGAACTATGTACTCGTAAGTAATACTTATGTATGTTTACTAGAACCTAGAAATCAAGTTTCGTTGCATTGACTAAGATTATATTATTGGATTATTGGAATGTAATGGAAGAAAATATTCTAAATCAATTTCAGTTTTATTGTTTTACCCATAGAACATGGATGGAGTCGCTGGTGAGATGAAAAATTGTTTCTACAAAAATTCATCTAATCTATTGCTCACCCAATCATACATCGTTATATCTACCTATCCATCCACCAAACCACCCACTCAAGCAACCAACCAACTACCACCACAATTCAACATGAACCATGAACCAACATGAATCAACTAAAATTTGCCAAAATCAGTTCAGTTTTCACATGAAATGATGAATCAGATTCAGCAGGTTCTGCTTCAGTTACATACTCGTATTATTTATTGTAGTATATCATATTTTTGCAGCTTGATTTCATTCATGTGAATTTTACACACGTCATTGAATGAATTTACTGAATCAACTCATAGTTTGTTAGTATAAAGAACATCGTCAGTCAGATCACACTATATGTATTGTATACTCATAGTAGATAGGAATAAGGGAAAAAGTTATTTAAGTATGTTAAATGTGGATAAAAATGAGTAATACCCGTACATAATACTGCAATATGTACTATGTGTATATTGTAGAAGCTCCGCTATAAAAACCGTTTCAAAATCAATAAACAATTTTCCATTTCATCAGCTACAGAAAACAACAACAACAACAACAACGTCGATTACAAATATTTGACTTATCTTATTTAGAATTTGTTGTTGGTTAATACTGAAATAAATAAAAATAATAAAAGAAAATATATGATACAAGTAAAAACGCAGCAAAAACGCGCGCGTTTTGTATGCGATTTCTGATAAAATTTTATTATTAAAAATTCAATTGAATACAAAAAAAAATATTATTAAATATTTGATTTCATGATAAATTTCTAACAACAAATGATGGAATCTGAAATAAAAGAACAGTCCAATTGTAATTAAATTTAATAGGTCTTTGGTGACACACGTATCTCCTAATAAATTTTGTTTTCATTTCAATCATTCCATCACATATGTTAAGTAATATCAGAATCTTACAATGTCAATGAATGTTGGTACTGGTTCTTTCAGAATATTAAAGCGGGAAAAATCTTACAATGTCAATGAATGTTGGTACTGGTTCTTTAAGAATCTTAAAGCGGGAAAAATTTATTCTACATACAATAATTTTAATTGAAATTTTTGCAGAAAAGCAGAAGGTCACAGATTACAGTTAGCTTAGCTTTTAACTTGAATATTTTTAGTTTGTTGGCTAGTTTAAATATTGGTTTGTTCAATACAATTTTATAAAGTTTCTAAAAAATTTAATCAGTTCACGCTTTTTTCATCCATTATCATTTTGATAACTTAAAAATACAAGGGCAATTAGATAAGTCGGTGATATTTTGAATAAACGTTTTTCAAATTTTAATATCCTTTCCAAATTCAAGTTTTCTCAACGTTCTCAATATAGTCGTTTATTTCATTGATGTCCTGTTCATTCGGCTCAAATGTCTTATCACCAAGCAATTTCTTCAGGTTTTGAAACAGGAAATAGTCGCAGAGGGCTGGAGAATATGCTGGTTAGGGTTGCAGTTCGTAACATATTTTGAGTTGAGTTTTTGCTTGGTGGAGCAACAATTTTTTCTTCACCACACGCAATTAATATACTCTTGACGTAGTGAATAGAATAATAAGTTTGTCATAAAGTTTGTAATGCAAAGAAGGAGACATCGTAGACCCCATAATGTATATCTATTCTTGATCAGCGTGACAAAACGAGTTGCTCTAGCCATGTCCGTCTGTTCGTCTGTATGTATGCAAAACAGTCCCTCAGTTTTTGAATTAGAGAGCACGAAGCTTTCTTTTTTGCCATACGCAGCACATTTGTCGGAATCAACATAATCGGACCATTAAGAGGGGTACCTCGCATACAAACTTCTCTACTCAAATTCATGTTCTTATAAGAAGAACTTTTTTGTTTTTTGTGCTATCATCTTGAAATTTAGTCACAATAAGTTTCTCATCCATATTTATTATCAATGCAAATTTTTAGTTTTACGCATAGCTCCCATTCCAAAAATGTTTTCTAGGGTATGCGTGTATTACGTGTTCGGCATAGTCGAAGAAACACTTCTTTCTGGTTTTTGCTTCAAATCAATGTCGAATCTGTCCAAATTTTGAAGATAATCGATGTAAATGACACCGTATTCATCCAAAAAAAAAAAAATGTCGCCATGATTTTGTTGGCCGACAGACCCAACTTGGCCTTTTTTGGTGCACGTTCACCAGGAGTAGTTTACTGACTTTACTATTCCTTAGCCTGTGAAATTGATGGTGCAGAGTCCTATATCATTTATCAAAGCATTCCTTGGCTTTTGTGATGGTTTTTTAAGCAAAAAATAATGCCTTATGAGGAAACGAAATTTTTCCCATTTCCGTCGAAATTCATAGGATTGTCTGCTTTCATTGGCAAACTAAATGATGATATTAACAGATGGCAGTTTACACAAACAGTATTGGATTTAATGTTACTACGCAGGAAATTCAAAAAGTTACCGCCTTCGAATTTACTATTTAAAAGATTCAATCTTTGAGTAAAATTTTAGTTTTTTTTATATAAAAGCACTTAAGGACTAATTCACACTAAAACCAACACAAAAGATTCTAAAAGGTATGGAATTCCCCTCTGATGCTGATTATTTTCAAAACAAAAGCAAAAATCCTTTTCATATCAGTTAATTTTTTAATGTTGAAACCATTCATCTATGAAGAAGAATAATTGGAAATTTTTAATATAAAAGAGCAAAGGTCGGCAATATTTGACTAGCTAGGGGGTTTGAGAAAATTATAATTTCAGGGTTCCTAAGCTCATTGAAATGATTTTCACTTTGTTAAAAATATTTTCATCCGCTTATATAATGCCCCTTATATGCTGTTTTATGAATCAACTTATCTGGTGTTGTTTTCTTACCCATGACACCGTGTTCATCCAAAAAAAAAAAATGTCGCCATGATTTTGTTGGCCGACAGACCCAACTTGGCCTTTTTTGGTGCACGTTCACCCGGAATAGCTTACTGGCTTTACTATTCCTTAGCCTATGAAAACGTCTAGACTGAACAGTTCGCTCTCAAACAGAATTAATGTCCATGTTCCACTCATAATATCAAGGTTCAATAATTGGATGGGATTGGGATTGTTTGAAACCGTTTGAATCAGGTTTCCAAAAGAAAAAGAACGTGAGGTTTCGTGAGACATATTCCCAGTGTATTCATTTTGCCCATTGGGAACTTTTATTGAATGCGGATTTTTTCGTCTACGATTTCAGCTTTTGTTGTTTGGTCGGAATCCCGGTAATTTGCCAAAGTTCATTGCAAATGATTTCCAATAAAATTAATCATGTTGAACATCATAAACAAACCAAAAAAAAAAAAAAAACCGAAAGTTTAAAATACAATTAAATTGTAATGAAAATAAATGAACAAAAGGATTGAAGCACACAAAAATCATGGACTTTAAATATGAGTTTGTGTATGTACATGTACATATACATGTATACGTATGTATGTGTTTATTTGAGCATGTGCGTGTGAATAAACATTTTGTGCAAAGTGAAAATTTATGACTTTGGTTCGTTTTGACTGCAACTGACATAATTATGGTCACAAAACCGCAGAAACAACAACAAAACAATTACAACTACAATAGCTGCAACAACAACAACAATTACAACAACAATTCCAATAGCAACATATACAACATTTATACGAACCAAAAAAAAAATGGTTGGCTTTAAACAAAGTTCAAAGTCTCTCAGTCTCTCTCAGTGTAAACTGTAAATACGCAGCGACAAAATCAAAGCACATATTGTTAGGAGTATTTTTAAATATTTTAAGAATATTACAAAAACATACAGTTAAAGTTCAATCATCCTCAGTTTCCCCGGAATCAAGAGGCATTATGAAAATTATAAAAAGAAACCCGGTTATAAGAGACCTTATCTTTGTTTTTTAGCATCTGATTATTAAATAAGTAAATAGATTTTGTTTGTGACAATTGCAAATAACAAGTTCTAAATATCCCCAAAACCCAACAGAATAATACAATATTATTGTCTTCTTCTAGTCTGATTCCTCGAAATTGAACTCAAGCTCATATCGTTGAGCTTGATGAACAGTAAATACCAAAGGCAATTCAAATGTTTGCTTAAACTATATTAAAGATTTTATTTATCTATGATCTATGGATAATCACAGTATATCTTATAAACCATTATGGCTCATGTATTATTAAAAGGAACTTGGCCTTTCAGACATTGATAATGATTTACCGAACTGGACACATTAGATATAATTTTTATAAATGTCCTGCAATTGCTTGGAAAAGACTACTCATTTCAGTAGTAATTACAGTGCCATTCATCATAGATATGTAATAATAGACTTGTTACCAATCTGAAAGTTCAATATTATCCTTCACATAAAAGGTTTTATGAATGTTTGCCATGAATTATTGTAATTTCCTTGTTTCCAACCAAAGTAAACTTTATTTCAGTCATTCCATGTTAGTCAATTCCATTCTATATAATTACAGATTGCAGATTACAGATTTTCCTTCTTTCTCTTTAAGGCCTCATTTACATGATGCCTGCCCAAGCAAGATGGAGGCAGCAGTAAAGCACTTTTTTTTTGGACAGCTTATAGCCAATAATGTCATAAGTCTCAGGTCATAGTGGGTTTCTTGGGAACGAATAGGTAGATGAACACACCAGAAAGGGACATGCAAACTTCTTCATTAGACCAGAACCATTCTGCAGGCTACCTTTGAGTTCCACGAAAATTAAACTCAAACATGGGTTTGATGAGAAATCGCACCAATTATTAGAGCAGCGGAAACCTTCATGCCTTTAGATCTCACAAAAGAATACAAGGAACACTGGGACTAACACGAAAAATTATTCGAGTAGTTTCAGGATTCTTAGCAGAACATTGTCGAGTTATGAAACAGCTACATATATAATATGTGGATTACCAAAATCAACCAATGTAGACTATGTAATGATGAATCTAATCTAGCAAAGAAAAGGTGAAAAAACAGCAGGGTAACAGAACCTGGCAAACAAAGATGAGTTGTGTACCGAAATATAGGATTTTCTCACTTTCAACATGCTTTGGATCTAAATTTCTCAATTCTTGGTATGTTTTTAGTAAAAATCATCATATTGTCGTGACTGTACATGTGTATGAGTGCGTGCATTTGTGCGTGTGTTTCTGTGTGTTTGTGTTAAATCAATACACAAACAACAACAACAACAACAACATCAAAAAGAACACGTCTGTCCGTCGGTTAGTTAAAAGCTAAACACGAAACATGGCAAACAACATTTTCAACTTAAACTAACCTCAACATTTTGCGTTGTTTCTCGATATTTTTGTTTTGTTTTGTTTTTGCTTTAGATTTCTTTACAGTTTTTCTTTTTTGCATGTCTTGTATAAATTTGTATAGATTTCTTTTTGTTTATTTGCTTTGGTTTGGTTTGGTTTTGCTTTGATTTTGTTTTGTTTTGTTTCTTTTCTAAAATAACGGTTCATGAACTCATAAGAGAAGAAAAAGAAACAATCCTCAACAAGAAAACATAAATTAAACTTAAAACAAAATACAAATGTGACTTTGTAAATAAGAATATGAAGATGAAGGTGGTTTGGTGGTGGTGCTGATGATGATGATGATGATGATGATGATGATGATAATGATGATGATGATGGTGACGAATACAAATAAAAAAAATACGAAGTAAAAGAAAAAGACCTTTAAAACCAATTGACACCTTGAGGCAACAAGCGGGGCCCAAGACATTGCACCCTACTGAACTATAGAAATATACATATGTACACGTACTTATGTAGAAATAGAAACTTAACAATAGATTTTTTGTTTTCAATTTTTTATGTACAGGCAATATTTTTGCGGCTTTTCTTTTATTTATCGTTTCATTCATACTTATGTGTACAAATACAAAATAAAGCGAAACAAAAATAACAAGAAACCACACACTTGCTGTTGATGTTGATGATGATGATGATGCTGATGACAAAGAAACATCAATAATTATTATATTATTATTTATCATACATATATCATTTTTAATTTTTGCTTTGATCTCCTGAATGGAACAGAAGAGAACCATTGCAAATTTTCACCTTCTACATATTATACCCGTACCCAAAACTCAAGAATTCATTCATCATTCATCAAATTTCAATTAAGTCAAGGTAAATTACTTATGAATACTCATAGCCAAATCAATTAATTTATAGTACTAAAGACTTAAAGGTAAAAAATAATATTGATATATGCACTCAATTCTTCTATGTACACACATATCTGTCACACACTCCTCACATCATTTTAATGCCAAATTCCAAGTCAAGTCATAAAGTCACCTTTTAATGTTCTATTGACTGAAAGAGTGAGTGATACAAAAATGGACTTTATTTTGGATATTATTCAACTAGTTCATGAAACATTGAACCAGAAATCTACCAGGTATCTTCGACTATGACAAACGAACATGGCCAGATCAACAGATCAACGCTGATCAAGAATGATGTCAAGATGTCTCCTTCTGTGCTTTACAAACTTCATGGCAAACTTATTGGAGCAATATTTGCGAAGTAAATAAATTTTCTAAGTTTGTTGACTGAATTAGTTATTGTTGATTAAGCCTATAATGAAATAAAGTCCACTAAACTACATTTCACTTAGTACTATGTATATTTTTGGATGTCTCCGATGGGTCTCATGAAAATATACTTACAATACTAAATGAAATTGCCCTTCAATTATGGATGAAATCTATCAATTTTTAAGCAATCAATATTCTTAATATGAAAAATTTCCATTTTCAATAAGAAGAATATCTTTGGTTCCTTAAGCGAAAACGGAATAAAAATTGACAACGTTTCTTTCAATTGTTATATTAATGAAAAGAACATTTTCTCTACAAAATTCGTTCCAATTCACCATTTGAAAGTTTTAAATCTCCTTATAATTATGCTAGCAGTAAAACTAATCAAAAAATTTCATTTCTATATTACTAAGAAAGTGGAATGAAATTACTCAATAAGTCTCCGGTTTAACTAAGAACAACCAAGTTTTCTTTTTACTATAAGTCACCCGAATCGGTCTTTTAGGATGGCTACCTCTCATACAAACCCAGATTGAAATTCATCTTCTTATTAGAAAAATTTGTTTTGTTTTTTATGTTAACCAACTGAAATTTGCACACTAATAAGTATTTTCAATATTGTAATATTTCTGTGTGTTCAATCCCAGGAGCGTAAGAAAAAACGTTTTCTAGGGGATGCGAGAAGATTATTAAAGCTTTGGCATAGTCGAAGATAAAGTTCTTTCTGGTTTTTTTCTTTATATTTTTGTACTTAATCGATCCAATATTCGTAATTGATGTTTTTCCTCTTTCTTAAGGTAATTGATTAACAAAATACCATGGCCGTCCCAAAATACGGATGCCATAAACTTTCCAGTTAGCCTTTGAATCTTTTATGTTTTGGTCAGCTTTCATCGGCTTCTTATAAAGACTATGTACTACTATCCAGAAATCATTTGGGTCTGTCATATATGTACATACATATGTATGTATGCGTCAGAGACTGGAGATTTATTTAGTGATGTCTATTTATATGTCTATTGTGAATCCTTCTAGGGAAGATTTAAGATAGATGTGTTGTATAAAAAATCACAATTTTTAACACGAAATTACTGTAGCTTTTTTTTTACTAAAATAGAGCACCTGCTGCAACATGTACAAGAAGTTAAAAAGATGGTTGGTTGGACTAGGCATACATTGATTTTATTCATCAAACTTGTCTTGGTCATATGGAATAAAGAAAGCGGAATAGGCACTATTACATTACAAACATCATGATGATTTGATAATATCCTAATAATTTACACTATTTGTAAAAAATATATGAACAAAATAAAAATAATCGCACATATCAAATATAAACGAAACAAGACACATTTATCTTCATTAATATTTTATATACATTTCATGATTTCTGTCAGTAATATTTATCTAAGTAGTAGGTAAATGTGCAAAATACGCCCTAAGATAAAAATGAAATGATGAAAAAAAAATATCCGCCCGCAAATTAAAGTTAATCAAAGAAAAATTACATTTGAAAGTCTCCTCATATGAAGTACAATTATACATACAATCGTCGTTGTGATGTGTTGCTTTCCGATTTATCATTTTATTCAAAAAAAAAAAAAAAAATGAAAAAACACAAATTAACATTTGGCAACAGTTGAATAGCCGTTAGTAGACAGGCAAGAACCATCACTCATTTCCATTATCATTGTAACTCCCTTGTCTACTATTTGATATATTTGTGGGACCCTTGATTTTTAGTCATGCGTTCATAATTTTAAGATAGAAACTGATAAAAATACTAATCTAAAATTAGGCAAACTAATTATCCGCAATCTTATAGTACATGTCTGGTTTATTATTTGGAGTCCATTTTTTGTCTATGCTAGATGATTTTACAAAACTAAGAAAAAACATTTAACATTCAATCAATGATAACTTGATTCAATGGAATGGAATAATCCCTAACATGGAAACACATTATTTTTGCATTTCAACTATCTAAGAAAATGATATCATTGTATCATAATTCATCCAGCAGACATTAAAATAGCCTCTGAACAGACGAGCCATCTTCTTGAACAATAATGATGAATTCCATCCATTACTTATACTAAGTAGTAAGGGAATCTATTTCCGGGAATCTTCTCCTGCTCCTGCTCCTTTTCCAAACTAATTAAATTGAAGTGAAAAAATGATTACAGTTAAAGAGAAGTCATGATCAACTATGATGATCTATTCGGTGCCAACTAACTGAAACTTCATCGGGTTTCAAATGTAATGGGCAAATTTTAACTTGTTTATATTTCGATCCCACAGGCACCATTGATTTGCCAATGCATTACCATTTACCTCAAGGACTCGAGTTCCTAATATTATGTTGTTGCACACCATGGTCCATTTTTTGTTGAATCATTGTCAAATATTCTTTGGACTAAAGTCACCATACCTTTTGCTGCAAGAGGCCTCTTGGCTGCGTTTATAACGATTGACCAATATGTTCTTATTGTAGTAGATTTCAGCTAAAGAATTCATCCTACTAAGAAATGATCAGGAACTAATGCTTCCCGTATATGATATACCATTGGTTTTTTTTTTTCACTTTGTCATTGCAAGTACTACGAGTACTATGGGGTAAAATCTGATAAAGTGTGTTAATGCTCACATTCACATTAATACGAGTAATGAGTATATAAAATACGAGTACATAAAAAAAAAACATTTATTAACGCAATATTGCTTTAATGTTGATTCAAATGATAGTCGACAAATAATACAAAAAAATAAAAAAAAAAATTATTGATAGTTTGCAAAGAGCAAATTTTCCTTGTACTTAATTTTATTTTTATTATTTTGCACTCTTCGAAGTTCCATTCGCTAATTATGTAATCCGAAAGCTGGCGGCAGCATTCGGCAATCGACAGCATCAACGGCATCAATGGCGGTGGAACAAACATGATCTTAATTAAGCTCAACTTTACCCACATACAATTAAATATATTGTGTTATATTATATCGTAGTCAAACTACTCGTACAACAAAATGCTTGATGTAATTTTTTTTTTTTTTTTTTTAATAATATTTCACATATTTGAACATTTAAAAAAGTTGCCGAAAATATCAGTTATAATTTTTTTTTTTATTATTGTAATTACATTTTGAGGTGTGGCAACGTGGAGAGTCAGTCACATTGAGTTTAGAGATTTGCTTACATTGTACAGTATTTTGTTTTTGTTATTGTTGTACTTGTACTTACTATAAGAAGATCAAATCAAATCATGGACCCGTTTACAGACTGACTGACTGATTGACTGACTGACTGACTGGTTTGGATACAGATTCAGATTCATGAATGCATGAGGCCCATTCATTCATTCACTCACTCACTCACTCATTCACTCATTCACTCATTCATTCATTCACTCATTCACTCACTCACTCACTCACACACTTCTTCATTCATTCATTTATAAATTGATCATAATTATTTTTCCTATTTTTTTTTTTTTGCAATACAAAATTTTATAAAAATAATAAAGAAGGGAAGCGCAAATATTTTTCGTAAAAATTTTGCGTGTGAAGCCATTGAAAAATACAATATTAAATTGTAATATTATAAATTTGCGCACTCAGACAAGCCGACAAAGAGGCAGACAGACAGGAAGGTGGTAATGCATAGACATTATAAATATGTATGTAGATAGAGTGATTGACTAACTAACTATCGGACTGACTAACTGACTGACTGATGATTAGTTCAACTAATGTTTAACTGCAGATACAAGACAGTAATAGACCTGAAGTTAGGCGAGGGTCATTCATTCAATGAATAAAAATAGAAATTGATTTAGAAAAACATATATCGATGATCGATGATCATTTCAAGTTTCATTATCCGCTTTGCAAAAGTACTTCCGATTTAAACGCTGAAAATAGTAACAATATTAGTACAAAACTAGATGACTTCGTCTTTCTTATTAGACTTATGTAATATTGATAAAAACTTAACAATAGTGATATAGCAGACGATGACCAGCTAATCCCAAATCGTCCTCAATGGACTTCCTTTTCTTCATAAGTTTTTAAAATCTTTTCTAATTTCTTTTTTCATCATTTTGCCTCCATCTTCCCCCAAGTCTTCCTCTTTCTCTACATCTGAACATTCCAAGAATCAGGTTCTTGGCAGCACTTGATAACCGATACGTTTTGTCAAAACAATATGTACATAAGTATATATAAGTATATCAAAAGAATGTCTCCAACATTGTTTAGAGCTAATAGATGTCCACATTTTCCTATTGTTATTAAATTAGCCCTTGTGAGAAGCAAAAACAAAAGTACAAAAACAAATGTAGGTATATATTTTCTTGACGGATCACCGAATTACATCTCGGTTATGAGCTTATGAATATAGATGGATGGAATTTATGGTAAATAGAAGTATTAAATCAACTTATCTGCATGTCATGATTGACACACAAACTGTTTGATGAAGATTAAGATAATCAAGATTCGAGATTTTATTTTAGTTTTGTATACCTGATGCAAAGATTTTTATTGTCTTATTTGGGTTTGGGTTTGGTCCTACTCGTTGTTCATCCATTTAGATTCAATCAAAGGACAAAAAAATTGGAATTGTAAAGAGGGATGATGTGGAAGTAGTTCTCAAGTTATTTGTTAAGTGATTTATTGGGTCAGCTGGACAATACAACGTGGCGGGTATTGGCGTGTTTTGGAGATATGCTGGTGTGACTTGGTTTATAAGCATTTCTGTGTAGTGAACATTGTTTATTGTACTTCCGTACTGATCTTCCGAATAATAGCACGATATCTCAGTAAACATGACTTTTCCAAATAAATGCTTCACTTCGTCGTCAATCGTCGTGAAGTTCAACTATTTTTAAACTGATGCACTCACTAATAAAATTTCCGAAATTAATATAACTTGTTAAATAATTTTCTATATTTACACCAAAATATTTCTTATACTTTTAAATGTCCCTAGTTAATAATTATTATTAGGAGTGAATGCCGCAAGATACATACCTATATGGTAGACAGTCTAAGAGTGCTGTACAGACGGAGAGGAGCGCAGGAAAAGACGTGCAAGTAAAATTGGTAGCAAAAACGTTATGGTTATACTGATGGTGATGACGATGTTGCCGTCTATTACTACTTAAGACTACTGCTCCAGTTTCCTATGTTTTGCTTTGCTTTCTTTTTAGTATTTGTTTTCTTTCTTATTAATGTTTTTTCACATATTTTTGCACATTACACGTAATTACAACTTGTACTTAGACTAGTAATAATCAACATCATCATCATCGTCACCAATATAATCATCATCATCATATTCAACATATTCGTCTGTTGAAAAATAATCTTTAGGCCATTGACCGCATTGACTTACATTTTAAAAGTAAAGTACAATATTATTTTATGTGACACTCATTACTTTCTGATTCTTATTTCTCTTCCTTTTTTCCATTCTATTCCATTCCTTTCCTATTTTATTTTTTTTTTTCTCCAGATATTTGTTACTTTTGAAATGTTGCCAGGTGCCAGAAGTTTTTTATCGTTTCTTACTGACTATTCTTCTTTGAAAGAATATACATTACTTATGCACAGTATAATGAACTTTGGTTCAATAAGTTTTCCTATATTTCTATTTCATAATATTCTTAAGAAAATTTAAAAAAAAAGCATTCCATTATGACAAATATAAACTACAATAACTAACCTTATTCGCATTGAAGCGTCTATTGGTTATAGAACAATATTAAGTTAGGATGGAGTAGTGACGGTACCTGGTGTATTCAGAGAAAAACGCCTCTTCTCCTCAAAAATCCTTTACAAAATCTCCATCAAAGCGTGAAGCGTCCGTCTCTTCTATTTAAGTGTCAGCTGTGTTTTTGATCTGTTAGGGATTCTAGCTGCTAAAAGACTCCCTTTTGAACTTCACTGGAGTCAAACTTAGCGTCTATCTCTTCAGTTATAAATATAAAGTTACAAATTTGGTCTTATCTACTTTACAGTTCCAGGGACTCCGCAGTGCCGTAGTATCCAGAAAATATGATCATTGAAGAATGTTGAAATATCATTGCAATATTGTTGTTCAATCCTAGAACTTTAGATCGTCGGGCCATTGGATTTAACTGAAGACTGTACATATAAATATGAATCAAGTAGAAAAATCAATAATATGTCTTCTTATCTAGTAGTATAAAGAATTCCTGTCTATTACCACCTTTGTATTACATACTATTTCCACAGCTGGGTAGACATAGGAAAATTTATTATAGTTCTTTCTAAAGATGTCCAATAATTATGACAGTTCACATCACTTTCTTTATAAGAATCCAAGTAAGCTCTTTGGTTCAAATGCAATATTATCTAGCTTATCTCACACGTAATAGTAGTTTAAATCTTATGGAAACCTATAAATAATACTCGTTTTTAAATCTTGTAATGCTTAGCTTAGTTACATAAGTATATGTCAACTATAAATACACAAATATGTACCTATATACACCACTTATTTCCCTATATTCTCTGATTCATTTGTAAAAATAATCTTTAAATTTGTTATTTATTTTTTTTTTTGTTGTTTCAGATATACAAAGTTACCCCAAATGAACGAAACAAAACTTGGAAATTTCTTTTATCATTTTGAATAGTCTACATCATGTCGAGAGTAAAAATTATGCAATTTCATTGCAGCAATGGAACCGACAAAACAACAAACTAAATGAAGTGGAAGAAGTTCTGATTACCATCACGCTGATATATGTATAAACATAAGCAGGGGAAGTGAAGGATTCAGAGTTCAGGATTCAATTCAATTAAAATTCATTAAAAATAATACATATAAATAAAGAAGCCTATTCACTCAACATATACTAGAAAAACGAAACGAAACAAAACGGAACAGAAGAGGAACAAGTACTTCAAACTATTATTCAAAAATAAAGCCTTCTGAAATTTTTTCCCTTTATTTTCTTTTTAAAAAGTTTCTTTGATTTCAATTAATAACGAACGCTAAGCGAATAATAAATAAATGAAATCCTAAATTGAGAACGCGACGCGAGTAAAAAAATATATATATTTTATAAGAAAAATTCCGAAAGAAGAAGTTAAACGAACATTTGTGATTTTTGTAAACGAAACCGAACCGAACCAAATCGAATTGAATAATTGTGGGTATACGACAAAATATTGTTTATATTAAAAATGGCATTACTGGAAGCGCGGCCATATCGGCCATTCAAATCAAGTGAAGAATATCTTGAGGCCATGAAAGAGGATCTTGCTGAATGGCTGAGTACACTATATCCTGAATTAATGATAAATGCTGAGAATTTCATGGATCGCCTTGACACAGGAGTTGCACTTTGCAAGGTAAGTTCATTCAGAATTCTATCGAAATTTTCCACAGACACATGGCAATAGAATTATACACACCCACACTCCTCCTTATCCCATGTTTAGTGTAGTAGCTGCAACCATATTTGGTTTTATATCTTCCACAATAATATTTTTAACTCCAAAGAACAAGAGACTTTTACAAAAAAAAAAAAAAAAAAAAATAGAGATTAACTGCCACATATGGCAAACACTTGCGTGCTTATATGGACCATATAATCATGTATCTGGTATGACCATTGACTGTCAATGACTGCCGACATACCCCCATCACCCACCCTCCATTCCCCATTCACCCGCATAATTCATAAGTAGCAAAGCATTTTGTGAAATTCTTCAACTTTTTACGATCGGTTTTATTTATTTAAAGTGTACTGTGCCTTCAGCTTTATACCGAACTCTGCCGCTCACTGGCTGGATGTATCATAACTCCCCCGTCCTTAAGTTGAGCTGAATTGAGTTGATTTGTTTGATTAACGCAAAACTCATAGTGGTGATACAAAGCCATAAAGAGTTTTCTTGTTTTTGGGTTTATTTTTGTCTTTTCTTTTATTTGAAAGCAAACTACACTAAATATAAAAATTACATACAATGTGAAATGTAAAGAAAACTAAATAAATGAATAAAGAACGGAAGGATGGATGAATGGAAGAATGAAAGAGAGGAGCGAACTCAACCCAAACGCATAGAAGAATGGATGAATGATGGAATACTGATACTAATGTTTGTTCCACCAAAGGTAGCTAAACAACGTGTGTTGCTGTCTTCCGATCATAAAAAACTGCTTCGGGTTATACCAAGAAACATGGATACTAAAATGAAATGAAAATTTTAACACCTACACAATAAGTGAAAATCATCAATAAAAAAAAAAAAAATTAAATAAACTAACTAGGAAAGGAAATCTATTACAATATAATCATACCACGTACATACATTCATAATGTGAAGAATGCATTCAATATTCAGAACAGAATTCATAAAAATTATTCTGAACAAAACGATACAAATTTTATATGTTAACATTTATCGCTTAAGCAACAATCAATACAGTCAAATGAATATTGTATGAGTGTTTAATCGAGGTAACCTTTTTTTGGAATAAAACTTACTGTAGTGGTCTCCTTAGACTATATAGACTTAGATGTACTCAATACCTGTTCCATTAGATGACTAAGGCCCATTATGTGGTGAGAGTTACCGGAGCTCGGTAATTGTCAGGAAGATTGGGACGTGTATCATCTATTTTCCATTAAAATTTTCATTTTAAATTTCTCACAGTTAGCCAAAACGTTCTTTTGAAATTTGTAACCAAAACAAAAAACAGATGTTCAGATCTCAAATATGCCACTATAGCCGCTACATCAGAACTCACAAAATTTTATTCATTGTATGCTGATAGCAAATGGCTGTATAGAAAATTATGAAAGAAATACCAAGTATTCGTTAGTTGATAGCAAAAAAATTTGCGATATTTTTCTATCATCGACTTCTTTGACTATTTTTATGGATAAAGTCTTTTTTTCATAATTGAACCACCAAAAAAATGTTTGACAAAAAGTTCTAAAATACAAATGAAATACAATTATTGTATAAAAAACTTGAAATCACAATGGAGAATTGCAAGTTTTTGACATTCCCATTGTCACTCGACCCCATAAAAAAGACAAAAGTACTTCTTTCTGGCTTTGTTGTCAATGATATTTTGCAACACTGTTTTCTGTTTCTGTTGATTTTTGGTAATGATATTTGCCAGTTAATAAGTCCACAAAACTATTAAAAAATTATTATAAAAAATATGTGAGTGCGCATAACACTTTTGCTATGAAACATCTTTGCCTTTAGTAGAGTGGAATTTAACATTGGCATCGATTTATTTATTTTATTTAATTATTTATTATTTTATTCTAAAGTTTCTCGATTGCAAATCACTGTATTTCTTTTGAATTAGCGATTGTTTAATTTGTTTACCTTTGACCGGCTCTCTGAGTAACCAGTGGCAAAAAATTGGGCGTCTTTACAAATTTCGTAACGACTGAAAATACTCATACAAATACTCACACATCCATCTTAACTTATGTTGCTTTGATTATTTTATTCTTTCATTCTTCTCTCTTCCTCCCAATGCACATGAGCACAGGCACACGATTACACGATGCTTGCCCACACATACACCTTTACTTATATTTGCTTTAACCAATTCATTCTTTCATTCCTCCATTCTTTCTTTCTTCTCTCTCCTCGACTTCCTTGCCAACACATAACACAATTTTTCTAAACAGCAGCCCTTTATTGTTTTGAACGCACACATGCATGCAATTGTCTAATAATGATTGACTACAAAATCAGTAGCAAGCTTATATCGTGCGTTCGCTACTAAACTCTCCAATTCCTTGGTTGCCGAGTCTGTTAAATGTCTGTCTCTCATACATGGCAACGCAGGTTCCAAGCCTGGCTGGTGGTTTGGTTTATTTTTTTTATTTTTAATAAATGTTGCATTATCAATGATATAAAATAATTATCAATTTTTTTGCTCACTTGAATTTTTATTATTTTATTTAATTATATGTTCTTATAAGATGATCGAGATATTCTATAGCAGATTTTTATATAAAATGACCCAAAATAATGAATTAATTTTTCAAAATGTCCTTTGTTGTAGTGCCAATTATTTGTAGTAATTATAATAAATAAAAAAAAAATACACATTTTTTTTACAAGACTCACGTTGTCATAAGCCGGTCATTTATCCGCAGCTTAACTTGCTTAATTAAAATATCGCAAGGCAAGCCGTTAACCAAAATTAGCGGTTACACCAATTTCAAATTCACTTCACCGAAACCACAGTTGCTTCACATTTAAAAAAACGTTGTAAAAAACTTGATAAGTTTGATGCCACCTGGCAACTCTGTCTGAAGCATTAACATTTTATACAAGCGGTCCAATTTAATAGAAATTTGCAAATTTCTTATTAACAAAAGTACACTAAAGAAGTTGTGATATAAAAAAATAGAATAAAAATATAACAAAATTCAATGTCGTCATCCGCTGAAACAAGATTTGGCATTTGCCTGCGTCCTGGCAGCATTGTGCGTTGCACAATTAATTTTGGGGAAATTCTAGAAGGAAGCGTTCTTGCTTTCGATCCAGAATTCAACACACTTATTATAAAAACACGTGGCGAGCCAGGCAAAGATGCTCCTGCTAAGGACGCTGGCACCTGTACCGTGTTGATAAATTTAAATTTTTGTGATGACATGGTTTTAGTGCGGGAACCCGATTATGTTGCAACTATTACAGTTGTAGCAGCAGCTGCCGGAGCAAACCAAAAGACAGTATCATATGAAATAATAGTAAACACGGAAGAGAAAAATGAGACAGGCCCCAATGAACAAGAAGGTGCCGTACGCGGAATTGTAATAACAGAGAAAATGAATGATGGAAATCCAACAACTTCAACTGCACCGGAAATCGGTACTACTACAGTCGCTGACATAAAGAAACGTTGCAATCGCAACTTGGCTCGTCGCGTCGTTGAACTGTCTGTGGACGTCAATTCAGATGCTACTGATTTGGCCAAATCTTTGTACAGAACACTTATACGTCTATTTAGTCGCCATCTTGATGTGCAATGGAGTAATAATGATATTGTCGTCTTAGATATGGTAACCATATCACCACCGTATGCTGTGAATTGTGTCAGATGGTTGCGTCACACCAAAACCAACGAAAAAAAGCGTACCAAAAAATCTTGCGCCGAGTATGTTCGTAGGATCGTCAGACGTTTCCATGCTCAACGTTCTGCTGGAATGGAAACCTAAAAAATTGTTACCATATAACTTCGTGGATGGGTGCGCAAAATGTGCTACATAAAAGGAGAAACTACACAAGAAGAAAATTCTAAACTTTTTTTGATTAATGTTTTTAAAATTTATTGTTTATATTATACATACTCATTTGGATGAAATAACAAATAAAAATTAATTGACTAGAATCGTAGTTTCATTCTTCATAAAATACGTGTACATACATATATGTATATTTATTCATTACTAGATTAAGGGTGCTTTCAGGCCGAATTTGGATTACTCCTAAATAAAATCTATCTGGAACCCGAGATGATCTGATCATATAATACTTCCAAACTTATTTTACTGACTGCTCTGAAGTAGAATCAAACTCAATCAAACTGTTTTTATACTCTTCACGTAGTGAATAGTATTATAAGATTGTCATGAGTTTGTAATGCAAAGAAGGAGACATCGTAGCCCGCATAAAGTGTATATATATTTGATCAGCGCGACAAGACGAGTTAATCTTGCCATGTCGGTCTGTCCGTCTGTAAGTATGCAAACTAGTTCCTCAGTTTTTGAGCTAGAAAGCTGAAACCCCCTACTCAAATTCATGTTCTTATTAAAAAAAAACTTTTTTGTCTTTTTTTTTCTATCGAACTGAAAACTGGAAGTGTTTGGCCTATATACATAAGCCACTAAAATGTCAGGACTTCTTGATTATCAGGAGGTGTACCTCCCATACAAGCACCCTACTCAAATTCGTGTTCTTATTAGAAAAACTTTGTTTTTTGTGCTATCGAACTGAAATTTGAAAACTGGAAGTGTTTGACTTATGTACATAAGCCACTAAAATTTCAAGACCCTCGCACTATCAGGAGGGGTACCTCCCATACAAGCCCCCTACTCAAATACATGTTCTTATTAGAAAAATTTTGTTTTTTATGCTATCATCTTGAAATTTGATCAGAATATTTTTGTGATCCATATTCATTAACCAATTTGTAAATTTCCAAATCCTAAGATTATTGGATCGCATAGCTCTCATACAAAAAAACATTTTCTAGGGGCTGTGTGAAGAGTATTACATCTTCTGCCTAGTCGCAGATACCCTTCATTCTGGTTCTCAGCTATGTTTAATACAAGCTTTATGGTGCATATGTACATATTTTACATGTTTATGGTTTTGATTTTTGGATTATACTGACTAAAGTGTCAAATTGTAAATGTAACTAAGAAGGCATTGAACAAACTTACTGTAGTTAATTCAATAGTTTGATCAATCGGTCGAGTCTTTTGTCATCATAATCATAAATTTTATATTAATATAAATTTGATATCGGTGTTCTTTTTGCTAAAATTGATTCCTATTTTCTTCTCCTTTTTGTGTCAATAAAATTTGTTTGTGTATCTTTGAAATACTAATACATAAAGTACGCAACAGTAACACATTTAATTAGTTACTCGTACAATATATTGCAAAATCCAGGTAAGTTTCGTTATATACATAGCAACAACAATAACATAAGAGTACAATTATTCAGTCATCTATTATTTATTCCTTTAGTTAAACAGAGCTTAAAAAATTTTACTAAAGTTCCACAACATTCAGTGGAATGGCAAAATGGCGAATTATTTCCGCTCTGTTTTTCATAATAAAAATAAAAGTTAAAAGTAATTATAAATTGTTGCATAACATTAAAGAAAAAACAGCAGTCAGCAAACACATATATGTACATATAGAAAAAACCAAGGCTTGCATTGAATAGTGAGTGCAGCAGTGCATCCTGTGCCTCTTATACACAGATATAGGAACAAAAAGAAAGACAGTCAAAAGACAGAAAGGCTGTCAGTCAGTCAGTCAGTCAGTCAGTCAGAGCGGCCAACAGCAGAACAAGAGACCAAATGCGGCAAAAGTATTTTTATCTAGCGCAAAGTGCCATAAACAAGAAATAATATTCAGTATCAAAAGCTCGGGCTCGGGCACGGGCACGGCATTCGAGTTTGTGCCTAGAGTTGACTTGGCTGGTTGCCTTCCTTACAGTTGGTATGAAGTGTACATTTTTACCTGCAACTCATACACACACACTCCATTTCCATTTCCTTGCCATCAGGATGCAGCTAGTGGAACCATACATCACATCTAATATACCTTTGCCTGCCTGCCTACCTGTCTGCCTGCCTGGTTGCCTTCATAGGCTTTGCTTTACGTGGTTATACAGTTTCTTGTGTTGTGTTGTGTTGTGTTCTCTTGTCTGCCATGCTCCCGGCTTTCGGTTATGTTTTCATATTTTTATGTCATTGCGCCAAAAAGCCAACGAGCGACACGCCACAGGACATGTGACGCAAGAACAACAAGAAATAACATAAAAATAGGTTTCCGAATATCATAGCAGTTTATTACGGTACATTGTGCTCCTTTCCCGTTTCTGTCATCTGTCATCTTGTGGTCGGTCTCTGTGTGTGTATCAAGAATTAACCAATAAATTAGAAGAAAAAAAAAAAACAAAAAACAATTACCGACAATTTTCAAAACTGACGGTCTCTTCTCTACATTTTACAATAGTTGGGCAAATAATGATATTGATGATGATGATAAGGATTCTATCATACAATATTAGAAATGACCAGCAATGGTTGTAAATTTTACTTTGCTTCAAAATAATGTATCTTCTTTTTAGTTATTAATCGATGAAGATAAAATGTTACACATTGATTAGATTCAATCAGAGTTCTCTAATTACTATAATGAGTAGATCAATGTATTTTCATTTAGAGTTCACTATATTTACTGGAATTAGCTAGAGACTTCATTACAAAATCAGTAGTACAAACAATATGTGTTGTATTTCAATATAAGTACATTTATTAAGACACAGCGGTGCTAATTATATTTACTCAAAGTTCTCTATTTATTAAAAGAATTAGGCTTGGTTCCATAGGGAGTTTGACAGATTATACAGTCAGAGTATGTCCAAACAGGGAAGAATAGAAACTTAATATTTAACAAGCAATGTGTTTTCAACTAGTACATTTATACGATTCAACCGATTTCTTTATTGTTTTGTAATGACATTTTCGTCATCATCATCATCATCATCACTATCTAGTATAATGAAATATGTCGTTGGCGCTTGTATATAATGATGTTCTTGATGTTCATAATCATCTGCCGCTGCTACTGTTCTGCATATCCATTCTGTTTACATAGATATAGAATAAAGTGCAGGTATAATCCTTATAATAGGCATCACTAATTACAGTTGAAAGAATTGAAGCTTGTAGATAACTTTACTAATGCCTCAATGATCCTAAAGCAGCATTAGGTTAGGTATAGCTGAATACACCCAATTCTTCTTGATGCTGATGGTTAGGGTTGGACTTATTCCAAATGATGATAGTAATACTTCGTTTTGAAGGGAATCGGACTGTGAGACGAAGGAAGCATATGTGCCGGTGGAGACCTGTGAAGAATATAAGATAAAAGTTCATTTAGTTTGACTCCATTTTCATACATTTCAATAATAATAATTTTAAATAAGAAATTCTTAAAATTCTTCAATTCCTCATTTATTGTAACTGGCACAGTAATTTATCTTAATTCTAGCATTTGCTGTTGCTTTTGATGTTGCTGTTCTTCTTTCTTAATTATTATTAGTATTATTTTCATTATTATTGTTATTTTTATTGTTTATTAATGCAAATTGTATGCATTTGTTAAGTAACATACAAGTTTCTCTCATCTCAAACTGCAAATCAAACTACATATGTCTGTATATACAATATCTCATACGAAGTACCTATGTACTTTTGATATGGAAACAATATTTATTATTATTGCATATAGAAATATGTTAGCTGCTACTTGACTTGCTGGTGGGTTGAACTTAAATTATTATTATTAATATTATTATTTACGTATATACGTATATATTTTCACACAAGGGTCAACAACAATGACCACAACAATATCATCACATCTCATCATCATTTATACTCACAATAATATGATGGTGGTGTGTTTAGGGGTTCTTTAACATACATACATTTGTATCATATAATATAGTACGTATACTGGCAGTTTTTGCAATTACACGTTGCCATGCATAATATTCATGTTCATGAATATGATGACTCCATTCACTTTTTATATGCTATATGGCATAATGCATTGTGATCCAATCATCCTCTCCATCTCCATTGTTGATGTTGTTAAGAACACAAGAACATAGTACAAATCAACAGATCAAATACATATGTATATATAGTATGCATTATAAACCTATATTATATAAGTAGTAAATGCATTATCATCTGATCTGATTTTATCATAATAGAGTAATATATGTCCTTGTTTTTATTATATCATACTATAATACTTACTGGATTTATTTTATTTATAATGATACAATATCCTTGCCGCCAGTCAGTATTGCTTCCTGTTTATAACACTGGACATCATAGGCCACGATTCAAATTGCGAATCCTGAAATAAAAGCCGATATCAATTTTGGTTTTCAAAACTTATAAGAGCTTAGCAGATGTTCTAAGAAAATAATTTTTTAAATCTATTGTATTTAGCTGAGATTAGGGGTCCCGAAATTATACTTTATATTGAAAATTTTAAATTGAATTCAACAGAACTGAACTTCTGCTTAAATGCATATTAGTTCTAATCCTTGATTTTAATAAAGTTTTATTCAGAACCCAGAAAAGTTTAATCAAAATTTTTGAACAAAATAAAGGATGTTAGGAAATGCAAAACATATGTACATATGTCAGTGATACGACTAACATAAGATTAACCCTTTGATACTCTCTGTTTAATATATATATATGTTTGTTTTTTTTTTTTTGTTTAGTAAAGACAATGACTTCTTTCAATAAAAAAAATGTTGATTTTGCAAGAGATAATGATGCCTATACTAAAAATTGTGTTGCCCAGGTTACCAATATGCCAAGATCAGTTTCCCCAGTATTTGAGGAGAGGAATCAATTGCAACGTAAAATTCAAGAATTACAAAATCAGTTAAAAGAATCTCAAAACTTAAATTCATATTATCGTGGCAAAATGATTCGTCTATCCTGGATATGTAAGAATTTTAAAGCTGTCGCGACCAAGAGCATTGCTAAAGCTGTATTACAGCAAGATGAAGATTCAGATGACGTACTATGGCCAGTTTCAATCAAGGAATTTGATCCAAAATCAGATGAAAGAAAATCAACAATCCGCCGGCCGATGACATCACGACGATAAATACCAATTACAGTAATGTGGTATCATCTATTATCTATTGGGCATTTGATGTGCAAATTTTTTTTTATGGATTTGTGTGCAAAGAAAAAATACATTGTGTTTTGAAGTTATTAAATACATTTTTGAAAGTACTTACTACATGTACAATCATTTGCTATTTTCAATAAAATAAATTCATAGGTTTTGATTTAGGTTATCATGTATTAATATTACAATAAAAATAAAAATAAAAATCAAATACTGATTCATATTACTACTCCTGTGAAGACAATCGATAGATGACTTTCTTTAAAATTCCATATCAATATCTAAAAGACATTTAAGAAATAGTTTGCAATATATGAATTAATGCAAGTTGAACCCTTGCAATAGATAGTATATGCATATACTTTGTGGGATCTTATATTTGTAGTTCTAAGTTTTATAAACTACTCAGTACTAACATAGATCAGACTAATGTGTTAACAAAGGATTTAACAAAGACATATAAGATAATATTGTATATGGAACTTATATTGTTGTGTATGGAATAACAACAAATGACAACCTCATTCTTGAGAACCTTCTTTTATAGGTTGCAATTAGTGAATCCATTCATGTACTATTTACAATGAATACGTATATGGATGTATAGATGGATGGTTATCTTTCCTTTGTCAATGCATAATAATGCATAATGGGACTGCATGTATCTCTTGTAGATTGTCATGCTTTAGTTTTACTGAACATTTATCCTTACTCAATAGTCTCACCATGCAAATCATTCATCATAACAAATGTAAGGAAAGCTCATCATCTCTTTTTTGTTCTATATGTGGATATTTTTATATTCTTTACAATTATAATTATTATCCATAACACTCTAGCACTCATCATCATCATCAACAACTCATCCACCTTGAAGACAGGCATCTTTTGTTCTATATCTATATAAATTGGGTGCAAGAATATATATAAATGGAATCCCCTCTCTCATTTCATATCATTTCATCATGAACTGATGGCAACAAAAGTATTGTTTCATGCATATGGAATAAATTGGTTGCTTGGCAATTTGCAAATAAAACAGAAAAAATAATATTGGAACCAAAGACAAAAGATAAAAATCACGAGATAAATTAAAATAGAAATAAAAAATGATTTGCCAGCATTATTTGTCTTTTGTGTGTTTTGGATGATTCGACTTGCTTGCTTGAGATCAATATTTACATTTTGCTGCATATGGTTTTATGACTCGGAAAAAAAAATAATTGCCAGTTTTTCATTTTATATTTTTAAATGTGAGGGAGATTTTAGAACAAAATCGTACAATGCAATTTCAAGACTCAAGGTTCTCGGATATTAACAGATTTTAATAGAGCAGCTATTTCATTAGGTTTTTTTTTTTTTAATTTTATTTTCTTATACACTCTACAGAAATAGAGTACATAAGGTTTGTGGTTGAGGCTGACAACCAGTAGGGGAAGCTACTATAAAACTGAAATTTTCAATTTTAAGAGAATAATAACAAAAACGAGTACTTTGACCGAGAGACAACGCTTAGAATCTATATAAATCTCTTCTAAAATGGATAAAATTTCTCTCATAATTCCTATTCCCCATTTGTATGACTTGCTTTTAGATTTGAGTAGAACACGTGCTTATGACGACCTCCACAATTGCCAAAATGTCAGAGCACCACCGAGAATCATCCTCTCATAGTGAAAACATATGCTTAATATGATTTTCGAATATTATATTTGTGTTTCATATTCTCTCCTCCAGCTTGTTAGGGTATCTGTTCATAGGATACAATCAAGTAACACGAGTACCCTTATTTGTTTTTCTAAACAGCTGTTAGTAGCATCAGAGAAAGAAGAGAAAAACTGTTAATATTATATTTCAATAACCCCAATTGAAACTATCATCAAAACCAAAAGTGTAAATGAAAACATTAAAAAAAAGAGTCGTAATTGCGAAGAGTTCAGTGTGTGCCGTGCCATGCTGTACGGAGATGGTGCTAATGTAAAACGATATAGTGTAAGCCAAATAAAGAAAAGTGTAAAAGCAACAGCAACAACCCTTAAAAAGGTGTTTATATTAGATGGTGAGAGAAGAACGGTTAAGCAAATCGAATCAACAACACTCAGCAGTGTTTATTTGTTTGATAAATACAAATCACAAAAGAAAGGTTCAAGTTCAACATCAAGAGGCAATCGTGCGAGTTACTGCAATATAAAATTATTATCATGTGTATGTAAGTAATATGTACGAGTATATATGAACTTAATTTTGGTAAACAGGGAACAAACAGCCTTGGGTTAAACCGCCCACTTAAGTTAACAAAATATTATGCATGCTACTTATGAATTGAGAGAAAGGATATTATGAAAACAAAAGAACTTCTCCTCTCCTTTGCGACCAAAATGTAGACATTTGTTGATGTTGTTATTGTTTATAAAAAAAAGGTCACCGAATTAGATTGTGGTTTGTGGTTTTCATTTTCATTTCATTCCATCAGATTTATTGGAATGACAAGTTCTAAGATCTACGGAAAGATCCACAACTTACAATATACATACATACATACGAGGGCGGTTCATTCAAATACCCGTGTTTGAAGATAGACGACGTTCCTGAGTGAAGTTAGTAATATCATCGTGTGCTGCCATCTATCAAACGATGCTAATACAAATTTCAGACTGATTGATAGGTTAGTTTCGATTTGGCGGCCATCCGAGTCAGACGTGTTTCGTGATTTTCGCTAAAATGGAAAAAGAGCAGTATAATTCAGTAATTCGCTTTTTGTTTTTGCATGGGAAAAAATGCGAGGAGATAAAAGCAAAGTTGGATGGTGTTTATGGGACACGTTGCCATCTATGATCACATTTCGATATTGGTTCAACGAATTTAAACGTGGGCGAACATTTTTTTTGCTGAGGAGTGACCCGGAATGCCCGGCAGATGTGGTTACCGAGGAAATCACTGAAAAAGTCCACTACGTGATTCTCGCTGATCGTCGAACGAAAGTTCGCGAAGTAGCAAAGGCCGTAGGAGTGTCGACCGGAATGGCAATTTATATTTTACATGATAAGTTGACGATGAAAGAGTTGTCGGCCCTGGATTCATCATTACACACCAGCAACTAAGCAACATTCAGAACAATAGATTTCTCCCGGTGAATCTGCACCAAAGAAGGCGAAGACGGTCCCGGTAAGGTCATGGCTACTATTTTTTGGGATGCGAAGGGCATCATTCTCATGGATTTTTTAGAAAAACAAAGAACAATCACTGGACAATAATACAGCGAGTTATTGGACCGCTTCGACAAAAAATTAAAGGTGACATGGCCGCATTTGGCGAAAAAAAAAGGTGTTGTTTCATTACGATAACGCATTCATACGGTGTTGTCTCCGCCAAACTGCATGAATTGCGTTACGAATCGCTGCTGCGCCCCCGACTTTTTCTTGTTCCCTAACTTGAAGAAATGGCTTGCGGGAAAAAAAATTAGCTCAAACAAGGAAGTCATCGCCGAGACAGAGGCTTATTTTGGAGAGTTCGATAAATCCTCTTTTTTGGAGGGGTTAAAAAAATGGCAGGAACGTTGGAAGAAGTGTATCCTTCTAAAAGTTGCTCAAGGAAAATAAAAAAACATTTTTTTGAAAAAAATGGTGTCTTCATTTCAAACACAGGTACTTTATGAACCGCCCTCATATATATATACTATAGGATCAAAACATATGTAGTGGATGTACGCTTGTCCAACATTTATGCAAGCTATAAAGTTAAAATTTCATAAGTCCACTATATTTCTTTGAAATACATAGCAGTGCTTAGATACCATTTGAAAAATTATAAGATTACACATTGTATACCAAAGATGCGAAAGTTTCAACCTATTATAATACTCGTACATATGTAGTTGCATAAAAAAAAAGAAATGCAAACCTCAGGTAAAAATGTTTCCCTAAATAAGTATGTTAAACTCCGCAAATTGTTGGTATAATTGAGTAAGTTATGGCAAATGCCGCATTCATAATCTGATTAGTGGATATAGTAGCCATAGCCATCGACATAGTACATATGTGAGTACATGATCATTGAATCATAGCAATATTGTTTTCACATATTTATGAACCTATAACTTCGCTGCCCGTAAACCCGGATTTCTGCTTTATTCAGCGCTCCAATGAATTAACTTGTCCATCCTTATTAAGACTTATATGTACTTTTATATAAATTACATATGCATGTATGTATTGTGTATGGAAATTATTCATAATCAAATATATAAAATAAACTAAAATAAATAACAATACATACTTTATCTATGAAGTGTAAAAGTATCTAAGCTTTAGTGAGACCAAAGATGTAAAATTATATTTTCTTTTTTTTTATTATTTTTTCTGATTTCGATGCGCCACTGGTGACTCTGATGCACTTAGTGCGTTCTGCCATTCCATTGTCTTGTCATTTTAATTATCGCTCCTTGTAAATTGGAGGAGTTGGAATTATGTATTGGAGCCACCGCCGCCGACTTGCATGGTTTGCACTATTGGCGCCACTATGGCAACTCACAGCAGTCAACAGCCAACAGCCAACAGCCAGCAGCCAGAAGCAGCAGCAGTGCAACGCAATGAATCAGACATGACAAAGTATCTTAAAGCGGTTTTTCTTTTCTTCCTTTAGTCTTTGTCTTTCTGTCTGTCTGTCTGCAATTGCTATTGCATTGCTGCAATGCTGCTGCTGCTACTACTACGATGACATGCTGGAGGCCAATGGCAAGACCTTAACAATGCGTAGACAATTTGTCTTCACTGGTTGTTGTCGCTTGCTGGCTGCCACTGCCAGTGCGTTATTGTGACAATAACAGACAGGGTGAAGACTAAACAGACAACACACACACACATGCACACACACACACGATGGATGATATGAGATGGGATAGGATAGGATAGGATAGGATAGGATGGTTGGAATGGGACTCCTGCTGTGTTTTTGTAGTGGATGAGAAGAGAGATTTAAGTGGAAATACGCTTCGGATAAGACAAAAGCAAACGCACAAGTGCTGACAAGTTTCTTACACTCCTTCTACTTCTACTTCTACTTCTACTTTTCCTTTTCACGAAATTTTGTTCATGTTGATGTTGTTGTAACCCCGAACATACATAGAATAAAAATGTATCCATGCAATACTTTTTAATAATTACTGTAAATAATAATTAATGTGCGACTTACGTTTTTGTAGAAAAGTTGCTCAACGAAAGGCGCCACACCAATGGAATATGTTATTGTATGTACTTAGATGTATAGAAAAGGAAATGATAATGATGATGATGGGGTTATTGTTGCTGCTGGTGGTGGTGGTGGTGGTGGTGGTGCTGCTGCTGCTGGTGGTGGTGATGTTGGTGGTAGTGGTGGTTATGATGGTAATGCTGGAGATGCTGTTGGTTGTAATATATTTGTGATAAAATGAATGAATGACAGAACTAGAAAATGCAATGTCTCCTCAATTTATAATACTACATACATACTTACAACACTGTGTGCTGGCAAATTCCAATTCAAACTCCCATTCTACAGTCAGTCGGTTTATTTGTTTGTTTATTGTTTATTGTATTGTGTATTTTTTTTTTTTTTCTGTTAAGTGTGTGTAAGTCAAAGATATTCAAAGGCACTTTTGATGATGATGCACTGCTTGTGTAAATTAAAATTTTGCAAAACGAAATTACTCCAAATGCTTTGATCTTTGGCCATTAAATGAAGTAAAACAATTTTGCACCGAACTACTCTTCTTTTCGCTGCTCCTCTTCTCTTGTTGTTGTTTTCACTTTATCTTTATAGAAAAATGTATGTAAAGTATTTGCAGTATTTTTGCATGCTTGCTCTCTCATATGATGTTGTTGTAGTAGCAGCAGCAACAACATTGGCAATGTTGCTTGCCTGTCTATCTGCCTGCCTGTTGCTGCTGCTGATATGGGGCTGCCGGAAATGCCATAAGCATAAATTTAATTTTGATAATTGTGTGTGTCGCGAAGCGTTAATGGAACTTTAATTGAAGCGTTGAACATTGAGCAAGAAGCAGCAACGTTTTATAAACATTACCAAATGCTGCGCAATCTTGAACTTTGAGTTTGTTCAACAACATTTCTCTCTCTCTCACTCTCTATGTGTGTGTGTTTGTTTGTGTATGTTTATGTGTATGTATGTATATGTTATGTTTCAATTAAAGCGTGCATCATCATAAGCGACAAGTGTCAAACGTTTTTAGTTTATCAAAAGCTGTTATGATGCAGCTGTTACTTCTAGAGCCTCCTAACTAGCCACATCATCAAACGATTGACTTCCTGATCATCATCATCATCGTAATCATCATCAACGTAATCAACTTTGTGTTAGGAATTATTATACTACTATGCTAGTACAGTTCAGTTGAAACCATCTACTATTGGATCGTCTCTCTCACTCTGTCCACCAATTTTCTGGATGTATCCTTCATGCTAGTCCAAATATCGCATCGTCTACAAATTGAATTTCATAAAAATTAAATGAATTCAAACACATACAAATGCAGTTTTAAATGAATACTTACTTCATACATACATAACTATATTATGCACAGAAATGTATCTACAAACCAAAAGCAAAAGTCCATCCAACATAACCGAATTGAATGAAGTAAATCGTGCCGCGCTTTTGTTCCGTCTAAATTTTGTCTGTCTCCAAATTGCTCGATTGGTTTGCTCGTTTGTTTGTTTCTTTGTTTCATTTATTGGTGTTGTTGTTGTTGTTGTTGTTGTTGCTACTAATAAATGCAGACTGCCTGCTGTATGCATCTAGTACTTGGTACCATGCCGTTTAATCAGCTTGAGACAGCGACACAGCGCAGATAAATTTTCACCAATTATGATAAGACACTTTAAGACTTCTGTTTGTTTTTGGGGTTTCAGTTTTACACTTTTGTGTTGTTGTTAGTTTACTACTGCTGCTACTGCTACTGCTTCTTTACTACTGACTACTGTTGGCGGCCACTTATCTATCTATGTATGTATGCATGTATGTATGTATCTTTGTATGTATGAATGCCGGTTCATCGTTCATTTAGTGTTGATAACTCGAATTGAAGTCACAAGCGTGGTGCGCTTCGCTTTTTATTTGTTTAATTAAATATTTCAAGCGACGACTTATGTACTTCTTCGCACATATGTATGCTGCTACTGCTGTTGGCGCATGCACTTTGCCACACCACCGATGCCGCTGCCGCCTTAAAACTCATTCCATGGTATAAAATGATATGCATGCGTATGTGCAATACATACATAGTGAGTATAGAGTGTTTGTAATTAAAATTTGAAATGTGCCACAACTGATATACATATGTATGTATTATGTATAATGATAATCTTAGTAAGGCAGGCAAGCATGGAGGCAAGTTTTTATCTATTTAGAATGCACGTGCTATGTCCGCCTCGCAAATGTACATTCATACATATGTCGACAATTTATTTATTGTTTTCACTACAACAATTAGCACATATTTTTTGTGTGTGTATATTTAATTTGTATTTTGAAAATTAATAAATACATACTACAAAGAAATCAATGACTAACCTTTAGCAAAAGTCTCACTCCCTTGTCACTTCTCAGTTGTCATGTTGTGTGGTCCTTCGTAGAACAACAAGTCCAAGGCCGGCGGTTTAATTGCTTTTCATCTGCCTGTTCACTCATCTGCACACTCATTTTTCCAATCAAACTGTGTACTATAGAATACTACATATAGTATGTAACTCTAGGGAACATCGTATATATACGTAATACTCAGCAAGACATTTCGTCTTCTAGCTATGCAGCACAGTTTGACATTTTTATTGTATGGCGTCGATGGCGATGGCAATGATGTTGAATTTTGCTGGAGAGAAAAAAGATATTGACACAAATGAGAACAGTACATATAATTCTAGAAAAAGATATACTTACTTACAAACACATAATTTAATTGCTATATACATTTGTATGTATTTATTTTTTAACAAATCAATTTACTCTTTTTTTTGCTTAAAATTTCTTTATGTTAATTAAAATAGTTATAAAGAATCAGCTGATTAATAACTGAATAAATAATGTTGTTCGATAACATCATCGATAACATTTGCATAATAATGGCAAACATTGAGAAGAAGAAGTGACTATTGATAACCTTCAACCCTTTCACAATCCATTACTGATATATACTAGAGACTTGCTTGAATGCATTCACATTGCATACTTCTGTATGAACTCACATCGCTTGCACTCCAATACAATTCCATTCTATTCTTATTGTATTGCGCGCACAAGTGAAAGAAAATGTTTACCTATTTTGCTATTCATACTTTCTTGAACTTTCTGGACTTGGAACACATGAAATGAAACGATTTTATATTGTTGTGAATTCAATGAAGTGAGTCTCCCACGTGCATACTGGAGAGAGAGAAAGAGAGAGAAAGAGAGAGAGAGAGAGCGGACGCACCAACAGAAATATATATTGATATTAAAATGAGGTTTTTTTTTAAATTTATTTTTTTTAAGTTAAAAATGACTTGTAATCAGTTGTAAATTTTTCGACATCATCTGCAGCAAAGTTGATGTTGAAGTCCTGTCCGAGTTCAGCAGATGTAAAGCGATTAATAATAAAGTGTCATAGGTCTAGAAGTGTTGTAAAGTAGCTACCACTTTACAAATTCCTGTAAACTGAGAGGCCTAATTTGTCAACTCTGGGGGCAATATTGTCCTTTTAAATTAATAAGTAATTATTTTGGAGTCAATAAAAATAATTTTACTGATCTCATGCTGTCCCCGCACCGAACCTAAATGTATTGGTAACAAAATTTTCCTTAAATTCTTTGTGAGATTATGTGAATATTCTACTGGAAATACTTTGTTAAAATACTAAAAATATTATGGGGGAAATAACATAAGCAACAGCTGGGGAAGAGAAAGAGAATATTAAAAAAAAATACCATTTCCTACTAGTTTTAGATATAGAAGTACCATACATACATATATACAATAATTAGTACAGTCACTCAAATCGTCATTACGATCGTCATCATCATCATCAGACTTGAACTTTACTCTCTCTATCTCTCTCTCTCTCTCACTCTCCGTCTCTCCTGCATTCTTTCTTTGTTCCTATTGTTGTTTTGTGTATTGTTAGCCATGAATATAGACAAACAAATACTTGGAATTATTATGCATACTACTACATACATATTGTATGTATGTATGTATGTATGTATGTATGTATGTATGTATGTATAGTAAAGATGTTCTCCCAGTCATTTTGTTTTCTCTGCGCCTCAACAGCATCCATCCATCATCTCAATACATTGTGTAAACACATCTCATCTCACTTCAAATTGTTGTCGATGTTGATGTTCCATTTTCAAGGTCATAATAATCACGTCAAAGTAAAAAATTCAACCAACCAACAAACTCCTTAAATGGTGACTAATTTAATTGAGTAATTAAAAATAATATAATATCATTCTGCAGCTGTTTTGTATCTTCAATTTTGTTGTATACAATATTGTTATTTTTTTTAATTATCCGACGGCGGCGACGGATTTCCGTATAGAAAACTAGACACCATCACAGCTTATAAAAAATATATGTGTATGTATGTATGTATATATAATATCGCTAAGGGCAAATTATTTTTCTTTATATGTACATACATACTTATTAAAATTTTATTTACAATCATTAGTTTGTTAAATCTATAAATTGATACAAATATTAGATAAGCACAACTTACGATTCAGTGCACCCAGGAGGTATGGTATCCTAGTCTAGCATCCTTTTATATTGGCTGGTATACCCACTTGGTTCATGTCTAGTGAGCGGCTTATGTCAAGAACATACTTATTTTAATATGATTATATTAATTATATAATATTCCAATATAATATACTATAATACTATGACTAATAAGAATAACAATAGAGCACTAGCAACTAGACCTTCTACTCTATAAAATTATCAATTATTAAATTAAATCTCACACATTTTTGAGCAACTGGAAAATCTTTTCTCTATTAGATTTGGAAACAGTGGGAAAGAATGATGAAGGATTAGTGTTGGGAAAGAGGGCATTTCTGATACTTTAAAGATGAGGGCATTGCTATGACATTATACATTTTGAATATTTATGGCAAAAGCATTTTGCCAAACACTTGAATGAATTAATTATCATTTTCCATATTATTACACAATTGAACGGCACACCCCAAATTTATTTATTTTTTATTTTATAATTGAATAATCTCAGCCACCGACTTCATTGCTTAGACTTATAGTCTAGATAAAGAAAATATGTATTTGACAAAGAGAATAAAAATTTGACTTTGAGAAAAGGAGCCTACGTTCTCTTTGGCGTCCGTCTACCCAAAGGTCATTAGGCTGAATGCGTTTGAGTCTCCTCATAGACTCTAGGATGTAGGGGTATTTGTAGTCAGGTCGCATACCAGCCTGTTGACTTGAATCTTTAGCCGGTCATTATACGGGCTTGTGTGACGGTTATTTTGCTTATAGAACGAGAGAAGGTTCACAGGTTCCGGGTAATAACATCATTACCCACAAAATTTCTCAAATTCGAATTTTATTGTACTAAACTGATGATATATTTTTTAAGATCCCTTTAATGTTTTCTTTTATTTGTACTTATTTAAGTACCCAGTTTTTTCGTTGGTTCGGAGGTTAGTGCACCGAGTTCACATCCTAGAGTCGCGGTTCAATTCCCTTTCAAGTCTGTTCCTGCACTTTTCTAACAATCTCCCCTATCCTTCCTAACTCATTCTCTGAGCTGAATGTCTCTGCTGCTATTGCTCATAATCATAACAAGGTTATAATTTAAAATTATCCTATATTATTCCTAGTTCTAAAAAATAAATAAGTGCCCAGCTTACTTTGAGATCTTATTTTGTACGTGGTATCCATTCGCAAATGCAGTTAGCTGAAAGCTCGGTACGCCATATCTTAAAAAAAACTCCGTGAAACCATCGGCCATTGATGAGAAAAAAATTATCGGGCAGAAAAAAGTGCACCAATTTAAGAGAATACCACATTATTTTAAGAAAAAGCATAAAACATCGTTTTATTTATGCTAGGCAGATTATGTCAAAGGTGCAACAAGAATTACAAAAGAATACTATTGTAATTGTATCAACAAGCAATGTGTGATGGCAAGGAAGCCTGTAAAAAAGCAACCAATCTGACCAAGAATATGAAGAAGAATCTTTTAAACACTGAGCTGAATCCGATTGACCAGATCACGTGTCATATTTTCGGATGAATCCAAGTTCAATCTTATAGGATTTGATGACTTTCGCACCGTACGTCGCTGGCAAGGTGACCGATATGTAGAAAATTCCAATGCATTGCATTGAATCCACTGTCAAGCATTCCATCAAGCATGATATGAGGATGAATTTCCAAAATTAAAACGTTGTCGATTTTGATATTAAAGGAGGCTAGAGTTAATGCGGAATAATAAAAAATAATATATTCGACAGGATTGTACCAAGCAGTGAGTCTGTTACAGCATAGGAAGAAAGTCAATCCCATTTTTCAGGTTGATTCCGCCCGTACTTTGTTATCGGGCTCGCTCTCTAAGTAACCCCATTGCAAAATGATTGAAATCAGATCTGGTCCCAATTTCTTTGGATTGACCAGCCTGGCAACAACAGACCATATTTCAATGCAGTTGAAAATGCGTGGCCTCACGTGACACACAATATTCGAAAGAAGAAGCCAAAAACTATGTCTGAGTGAAAGGATACCCTCGAAAAATGTTTGATATTAACAGATTTCGATAGACTATTTGAATGCTTTATTTGCATCTATGCCAGTAAAATAAAAAAGTGTCATTAAAGCCGAGGGTGTATAATTTGTTTTTTTTTTTTTTTTACAGTTGGGTGTTTTGCAAAAGATGGTGCAATCGACCATTGCATCAATTGATTTTTTATGTAGTTAATTTCAACTTAATAAGATTTATATTGTTTTATTGTTTTACAATCTAAAAATTGCACCACGCCCAAAAATAAGACATGATAATAAAAAAAATATTGTACGTTTTTATATGGAATACTCGTACGAGTAACAACATTATTTGAAATGACCAAGCAGCAACTGTATTACTATTAATGGACAAGAGTATTCATTCCATAGGCGTCATTCGTTTGTCGTTTGTAATTTTTTGTTTTCCAAAACGTTCTTTGCATACGTAATTATTAACTGGAACTGGATCACTATAAATACAATGTAAGCAACCACTTCAAGCTTGAATAGGAAAACGTGCTTGATGAAGCATTCAATTGAATTGAATTGGTCTTTCAATGAATTTGAAGTTGGGATTGGGTATGTGATGTGGAGATGTTGATGTTGATGTTGGTGTTCTTTTAAATGGTTCTGGAGTTTAAAAGGAGTTCTTTGTTTGTTTGGTCAGTTAACAAAACAAAACACTCGATTTGTTGATGATCGATTGATTCAGAAGATCTACTTCAATTCACTTCACTTTATTTAAGACAATTGTGTTGTCACACCTTCTTTTCTTTTCGTTTCTTATCTGTTTTCTATTAAATCGGTGGAATAATAAAAACAAAAAACAAAAAAAAAATTATGCAAAAGACGCATTCTGATGCGTTTGCTTGCTATTGATAATAATGATGATTATGATGACGATTATTGTTGATATTGAGGTTGATGAGGGTGGGTTCTCTGTTGTATTGGGTGTGCCTCTGTGCCGATCTTAATTGACAGTTCTTCTGTAAGCAACTTCTTGATGTCCGTCGTCGTCGTCGTTTTATGTCAAATATTTGTAACAATAATCACGTTTTCTTATACCATTCATTTAGTAAATAAAAAATGGTATATTAGTTTCCGAAGGAGGTTTATTGTAACTTTGGAAATGTAAAAATTGTTCAATAAGAATAAAACAAGTTTTTGTATTGGGCTTCAGATTTGGATTGGATAATTCATTATTGTATAATACAATTTTCCAATAGAGAGTTATAATACATATTTATATAATTTCTTTTTTTGACTCCAGTTGAAACATAAAATTATTGATAATATTCAGATTTTTAACGTATAATTGTTTCAAATAAAACCAGTAAAAGATTGCTCCAGTCGCCTTCTACCATTCATCGCCAGAAGGTTTTATGTTAGGTCTGCCAAAGCTTTTACACCTCCCTTGATTCCTTGGTTCCATTTCCATTACATCACAGAGCTGCCCTGAAAATTTAGTTGCAATCATTCCAAAGACTGTACCCAAGTCTTAACAAATAAAGGTCCTGCCTGGAGGACTGAATATCTAACCAAAACTATACGTACACATATAAACTGATCATCGTTTGCAAACCAATTGTCCTTACAATTCAAACAACCTATGTACATAATTACTATGTATTACTGAAGATGCCTTAGACTTTTAGTTGTTGTTAGAAGTGTATGTAAGCTTTGATGAAACCAAAGAAAGCCTTTTTTGTTTGTTTTGAATTCTTTTTCTGTTTTTAAATTTGTTGCACGCCTTGGGCGATTTCTGAATATCAGACAGCGGCACTTACCACCATCGACAACAAACAGTAACAATAAATTGTAAATAAATAAACTGTTGCTGTTGCTGTTGTTGGTGCTGCTGCTGCTGCTGATGTTTATTTTATATTATACTCAGTAATATATCAATCAAGCGTAAATTATGGGTACTTTGGTTTTGGTTGCCTTTGTTATACGTTGTATAGTATACCAAGTAACCAAGTGGTTCCAAAATACTATAATACTATTATGTCTGGCACTTTATCGTCGCTTTATTCTTCTAACTCATGCTGAGTCAGTGAGTCAGCAGTATAGAAATAGTATTTGTTGTCATCAAGGCTACAGACTATTTTTTTTTTCTTGTTTTCGAAATTTCGAAATGTAATTCCATTCCATAAAACACTCACTCACTTTAGGTAGGATAAGGTAGAGCCCATGACATATTAATATTCAAAAATATACTACAAATAGAAAAAAACCCCCCTCAAAAAGAAAGAAATAAAAAAAAGAAAAAATTAAGAAAACTATTGTGGAAAAAATATCAAAGAAATGTCAAGCAAGTGATTTGAGTTGCTTAGAAGAAAAAAAAATAAACTGAAGCAAAGTGAACCCTACAACAAGAATAGTACTAGATCTATTTATATAACTTACATATCCATTTGTGTGTTGGCATAATCTTCATGGCCACATTTCTACATTTATTCCCATTATTCCCAGCTATTTTTAACAATTTTTTATATATTCTTGATGTCATGTTGGACTCATAAAACTATTTTAGTGCATATAAACCAATGCACACCAAATACATATACATAAAGTTGATCATGATCTTCAAGACTTCTAAAAGATGTACATAGTTAACCGCTTGCTGTGGGTGTCAACCAAACTGTTCTGTTGTTCTGAGGCTCCATTAAGTGGTATTTGTTTTCAGTTTCAGTTTCCTTTTCCCCATTCTCCATTTCCCATGTCACATCAGTTTAGTTTTTGTATTTAGTTAAGATATCAACCTACGACATCAATATAGAGAGGCCTTAGTGTCAGCACTAAGTATATTGTATAGATATGATCGATAAGTAAAAACAAGTGAGAACATTCATCGAAACTTAAATACCTTTCCCAATCTAATGGTGAGTGAAGTTGATTGTCAATTCAAAGCGAATGTGAATCTGATTGGTTTTAAAATGAATTTTTGTATGGGGACTACCTCTTCCAGTTAATGGAGAACCCTGATTTGAATAAACCAACCAAATTTTTTCAACAACGGGATCAACGATTATAAGAACAACGGACGGACGAACAGATATGGTTTAATCGATTCCATTTTATTGAATTTCCGAAGCATCGTTGCAAACATCAAAATAAAGTGATAATATTTATTCACAGTAGTCTGAAACATATACCGGAAAAAAAACGCAATCAAAAAACGTTTTTAAGCTTTTAATAATAATTTATTGAAAAAAAAAAATTAAAAGAATTTTAACACCACCCCGAAAAACAGACTAATACTACCAATACCACCAATGCAATTAACCAACGACACCCAATAAATCATGTTTTTCTTGTGATACTTAAATATTTACTCTGGTAGAGACCACAAACATTAAACATAGCAAATTCATACAACTGAAAAATGTAACAAGAAGTTACAATAACAATGGCATATTCATATGGCTGTCTGTGTGTCCCGTCCCGTCTGTCGCGTCCGTCTATACTATATGTATCTATATGCCTGCCTAGACTAACCTAACCGAACCGATAGCTCGAAAGCAAGACAAGATAGACGTCGACTTCGTCATATCTAAATAGCCAACGGTAGTCAAAAGTCGAAGGAAAATGAAATGAAATGGAAAAAATTAGCCTAGCCGCAAGTGCTACAGACGTAGCGTAATCAAAGTTAATAAACAAAAATCTTATAACCATAAATATGGAACTTTATTTTGCTGTTACGTCTTGGTGGGGTCTTGGTCTTGGTTCAGCTGCTGTAATAACAACAAATGCAGTTTTGTTATTGTAAAATATTGTAGGCAACGGTCTGTTTTGTGTTATGGACAAAAATGCTGACAGACGGATAGACAATCAGACTGACACACAGACAAACGGACAGATGGATGGACATTGGCTTAAAGTGTCGTACAAATTGTGCCGTTAAAAAAGTTAAAAATCTGGCCCGACTTGACTTCACTTAGCCTGGTCAATTGAGAGTAAAAACAGTTGATGCTGTCAGTGCTGCCATGACATTTTTCTATTGGTTCGATGGTTCGTTGTTTGGTTGTCACAGATAGTTTCAATTGTTTTTCTATACACTCTACACACTTAATGTACAGTACGTGGGTGGATCAATAAGTCTTTAAAAAAATCCGAGTGCGGTCTGCACTCCTAGCATCGATCATTTTTTTTTTTTTTTTTGTTTTTTTCAAGTTAAGTTCATTACTAATCAGCTGTTCAACTACTTTGTTTTTTTTTTTTTTTTTGTTAATTGAAGCTACAAACTTTTGTGTATTGGCAAAAATATTCAAAAGACTTAAGGCTGCTCTAGAGCATTGTGATCGTTGATAGTGCGCTTTTAGCACATGACTTGTTTGAGCGAGAGATATATTTTGGTATACTGTTCTTCCATCGCTTTGTTATACTACTGGATTGTTTTTCGTAATCATAAGATGCTTTAAAATATTGAATCTTTATGTCCAAATGGTTGCCAACTCTATGGGATTGATTTTTTTTTTAAAGCATCCTTTTTAATTTTCCAAAAACCTTTTCGCTGGAACCTTTAGAATATTTCAAAAATTCTTACCGTCTTATGATTATGAAAAGCATCATAAACTTCGGTGCAACTAGAAGTTAATTTTACTTTCTGGATTCAATTGGTTTTTGTTTTTATCATCTTTTTTATATGTACTTGTATATTTATTGTAATAAAAGTTTATAAGTAGTTTTCATACTGAGGTTTTTGATCTCTTGCAATATTTTTGACTAATTTTATTAATATTTTTTTTGTTTTTTTGTTTTTTTGTTTTGTGTCGTTCTTGTTTCAAGTTAATTCTGATTTATTGACTTGTCATAATTGCATTGCATTGGAATGTGTTTTGCTGCTAACAACAAAAACTATTTCGAATATTACAATATTTTTATTTTTTTTGCTTTTTCTTGTTTCTGTTGTTGTAACAATGACATGTCATAAATATTTGTAGTACAACAAAGAGTATATTTCATTTTGAAGGTTTAACACATAAAATATTTTAAAACAAAAAAAAAAAAAAACTAGATTTTTTGTGTCTTTGTTTTAAGAATTTTTTTACAATTCATCTATTTAAGTTAATTGACTGATCACCCAAAATGAAGTTATACTCGTAGTTTTAGAAAAGAGATGAGAAGATCAGGAACTAATCAATCTCCCTTCATTGCAGACGCATCCTCAATTTGATCCTTTGTAATATACTCTACTCTATAACTATAGATGCCTCAAGATTTTGGTAATCTGGTGAATACTTTCCTTGTCTCTTGCAGGCAATCGTTCTTGTTTAAGTTATATCCATCGGGTGATCCTTAATATTAGCTATGTATGTAAATCTCTCATGCATGTGTGGCGTAAACAAAGTTTAATGCTTTTCATAGTAGTATGGAAGTATGAAGTGAATGCATCTGTTTGAGATTAATATACTACATATGGTATACCTATATTTGATGTTATTTTTGGTTCGTACACATAGTTAGTTGGTGGCTTAGTTAGCAATTCCAGGATCCATACCAAAGCCACAGTAACACTCACGATTAGATATTTAGTTAGTTATAATCTACAACACCAATGATATCGAATCATAAACTGACAGATTCCAAAAGGCAAAGAGATTGCAAGGAGGAGGGGTTAAGGGAAATAAGAAGATGTGAAAGTACATGCAGTTGTTATGAAATGAAATGATTTGTGGTAAATTTTACGTCAAATTCGAAAAGTGTTAATCCTAATCCTAAAGTGAAAGTCAAGAAGTTCAACGGTGACCAATGTAGTTTAATGTTTCACCATTCTAACATACAATGGTTCTTAGTTTTATCCAATGTGATACTTGATAATTCGTTGAGGCCCCAATATTCTAGTTTTCCTCATTAGGCAAAATGCGCCACTGATGTTGATTATCATAATCATCATTACTTATTCATTGTTGTGAATGTCAAAAATGTTTGACATTCCCATCAGTCATTCATTACCTAATTAAGTGATTTAAAGAATAATAAATATTACAAAAAAAAAATAAAAAAAAAAAAAAAAATTGAAAAATGAAATAAAATCTTAAAGTAATTAACAAAGTTTCGCTTGTGTTATTTATTGCAGTAGAGTATTTTAACCATTTTTGGTTATTGTTTTTTATTTTTTTTTTTATTTTATTCTGTTGTCTCACTAATTCAATTATCTTATTTACTGTATACATACGGAGTATATTTGGCAAATGATTGTATAAATAATAGTATTAAACCGGGATAAAATGATGTGTTTTTTTTTTTTTATATTTATTTAAAATAGTAGAGAGAAATACAAGTAATAATAAGTTCGTGGAGGAAGCGGATGGGGGTGGAGAGAATTGAATAGCATTTTTTGTTAGACAAATGAGAGCCAAATGTGTTTAATTAAATGTTTTAGCAAATTGATTTTGATTTACCTTAAAAGGTAAATGTTTATTAAAATGCAAAAACCGCAATGATTGAGATTGAATGGTGTCGGCTCCGTCTGTCGCTCATTCTCTTCTCCTCACAGCAGTCTAACAGTCGAGTGAGTTGTTTTCATTGTTGCCTTTGCCGTTATACAAGTATGTAAGCATTATGTATTATATTGTATGTATTATTTTTAGACTTTTGTTATGCTTTGCTCAAAAATAATGGATAAATCCAATTTAACCAGATTCTAAATATATTGCCAATTTTGTAATATTTTAATGGTTGATTAAATGATGGATGAATCATCGTCATTATCATCATCATCATCATCATAATCATCATCATCATCATCATCATCATCATCATCACCATCATCATCTAAATCAATTTAACAAACTGCAACATGATTTTGATTGTGATTTTGATTTCGATTTCGATTCAAACTCAATTGAATTAAAATCGTAATGAATGAAAGCAAATCGTAGCGATCTCATCATCATCAGCAGCGTCGTCGTTGTCTTGAGTCAACTATGAGAGACAATTATGGCATTCAAACTTTGAGAGAACCGTAAATCGTTTTGTATTTGTGTCTTCATCTACTACTTAGATCTGTGTACGACGAGTATGCGAATGTTTGCATTGTCAAATGACTGTTATGACAACTGTTGATTTAATAATGATAAATGATGACGACAATAATAATACTTAATAATAACAACACTTGTTTTTACCTAGTTAGACTACTTATTAACCTAACCCAACCTAACCTAGTCCATCCTACATATAGTAGTACATGCACATTTTGTACCTTGCTACACTGACATGTAAATATATTGTATTGTATATATGTGTATTTTTGATGATTTTCAATTTCATTTCTCAAACAAATTACAATCAAAAAACTTGTCAACATTCATCATTCATCAGTCATAAACCCAAAAAAAATAATATTGTGTATACGCATACTTATGTATGTATGTATGTATGTATGTATACTTGTATAAAGATAATTAATTTCTTTTTTGATCTTTTCTTTTATTTGCAGGTATGTAAATCGTTGAAACCATTTTCGCATAGTTTCCCATAGTCAAGTGTAAACTTTCACTCATCTCTTCACGCCCCTCATGTCTTGACTACGGTCGTCATGATGATGATTGTGATGGTGATGTTGATAGTGATAATGATGATGATGATGATGATGATGATGGTGTGGTATGATGTGGAGATGATGGTTGGTAAGATGGCAGCGGGTGTTGACCGAGCAAATGTCTTTTGGTGATTAAGTGAGTACACGTAGTAGACTTTTAGAAAATCCCAGTTATGCGTTTTGTGTGCGCTCGTGCAAATCTTGTGCTTTCGATCGGTTTGGCTTCATTTGCTTTGTTGTTATTGCTACTATTGTTGTTGTTGCTGTTGCTGGCCTTTGTGGTGGAATTCCGCCAATGTTTTGTTGGCTTATGAGACATCAAAGCCAAATCCGCCATGTCGTTGTTGTCGTCGGCACTTGTTCCCACGCATAATCAACTAAAAACATGGCTAACATACCCTTACCAACTGTAGACTGACGACTGAGCTTACTTGACTTGACTAACTAACTGATCCATCGACTCACTAACTGACTGTCTGACAAATGACACAGTGATTGAACAGTGTCATCGTTAAAGTACACGTCGCTACGTTGCTTTGGTTGTTGCTGTTGTTGCTGTTGTTGCTGTTAATGCTGTTAATGCTATTAGGCGTGAGACAACCGACCTCCGTTTCAGACTCGACTTAAGCCAAGCCGCGCCTGATTTACTTGTTATTTACAATACTAAGCTTTGCAAATTGCAAACTTTTTTTCACTCACTCCCTTAGTCAGTCAGTCAGTCAGTTCAGTTCAGTTGGTTAAACCAAATGCTTAATAAATAAATCAACAAAAAGAAAGAAAAAGAAAAGAAATTATATTTTATTTTTTTACTTCTTTCTTCTTTTTCTTTCTCTTAACAACATGTGAATTTTGCTATAATGAAAATATTAAAGTACATACACATATGTTATATATGTTACGTATATTATAGTAGTTCCGTTATTAAAATTTCTTTGTACCAAAAACATTATATACACGTGTCTATGTAGGTATATTCATATAAGAACTCTGAGAATGATACCGAGAATAGCCATATCCTAGGGTAATTGGCACAATCTCTTATACCTGCATTTAAGTAGTGACAAGCTGCTAGGGCCTTCACCTCACAATTTAAGAACAACTGTACTCTACCTTTTTTTTTTTTGAAATTCATAATAAAACTATACATTTTTAGGGATGATGGGGTTTTTAAAGAATTGGGATGGGACTTGGGAACGAAAAACGGAGGCCCTAATGCCAAGACTTGGGGACTTGACAGGAATTCAGAAAATGCTCTACAGTGAGGTCGACTCCGTAGATGGATTAATCCGTTGTTGGGTATTACGTGTATGTCCAAAGCTCAAGCCAATGAATGCCCGTATTCTTATTTAGTTGATGGGTCGAAAAATACAATAATTTACTCAAATTGATTGAATATGAGAATGCAAATTAAAATTCATGTGACGTATATTTTAAGAAACTATTTTGTTCCAAAATGAATATTCAAAACTATGTGGTAGGAGTTTTGGATAACGGACGGTATAAAATGGTTAGATCCTTATGTTTTTATCCATGGTAAAGTCTTCTTATTATTATAAACAAAAATATATTGTATTTTGTTATATTAAGAGTGACATATACAAATGGTATTGAATTGTTCTGAAACTATTATATTAAAACTACTTGCAAATTTAAATAACACAATTGCTTTGATGGACAGATTTTATTTTATTTATATGGTTCGACTTAGTATATAGAAAATATTATGCATTATACAATACAATTTAATTTGATCTGACAAAAATGTAAACACTATTACTTACAATACAGAAATTTCGAACGAAAAATGTTGGGTCTTTGTATCTGTAATTTGGTAGTTTGAAAATGTTCTAAAATGTTTTCGAAATTTGTGAATCTGCCATTAATAATGGAATGTGAGTTTGCAGTCTTCTCCTTTCATCCTTCCTTCGTTTTGTCTCATTTAACGCCTAAATTTCGACATAGTAAATGCTGCAACATATAATCCGAACTGGGCAGAAATCAAAGAAAATATCTACTTCAATTTAAAACCACAAAATAGATATCATATAGTGAACAGCATTATATTTCATTAAAAAGTTTAGATACTCATATATCTCATAAACAATGCACACACATTTGAACCAACTCAATGCCACATTTACATATAATGAATAAAATTAATCATTTCAGCGGAGTTCCTAAATAAGGAAATAAATGCAATCCTATTTGAAATTGTAAGAAATTACATGATGCATGGATTTTTCAATCCTAATTCTTAAAAGAACAAAGTCCAAGGATGTTAATTATATTGCATGATTTTGACCAAGGAATCTGTCATGCACAAGTCCAATTTTTGTCAAGTCAAATGTATATCTTCTTTCGATGATGAAATAATCAACCCTATTAAACATCTCAAAGAACTGAGATGTCAAAAATATATATAGGGTATCCACACATATTACAGCAGCAGCATATAGAAACTGTTAGGTCCCAGACATAAGTTTACATCTATTTTTACTTGTAGGATTTCATGTGTTTTGAAACAACTAGTTTTTAGTTCAAATATTGTATATCATATAGGTATCCAATAATCAGTCAGAATCAGAATCATTATAACGTCGTATTAATTTACATTTCAAATCCCTTTGTCCCTTTGTTTTAAGTGTCTTTTTTTGTTGCTTCTTTGGAGCTTTTATAGTCCTTGTAATTCTATTATATCTTGCTTTCTTAGCATTCCTAACTATTGGTTTCTTCTCTTTTTTTGACATAATTATTGGTTTCTTGGATTTGTTTAGCTTTTTAACTCGGCTTGATATTCCAGATCGTTTTGAGACATTTACCTTAGCAGCTGCTGCTGTTGGCTTTTTATATTTTTTTATTTTTTTGACTCGTTTAATGATCTTCTTTTTGTTAGTATTTTTTGACGCCTTTTTATTTGTTTTTTTTTTTCGTTTATGTTTTGATTGATTTCGTTTTTTTTTTACCTGGCATCTCAATAACCTATCCTCTTCAGATTCATCTGTATCATCAGTGGTCTCTTCAGTAAATTCTTCCATATCATTATCAATGTTATGAAAAGTTCTTTCTTGCCATTCAAAAAGGCAAGCAACTGCAACATATCCGTGTCGCCTATCTATGCTTTCATCACTTGATGGGCATAAATATTGTAGGCATTCCTCTACTTCTTTAAAGCTTGTTATTTTCGTCCTAAGAACATCTCTGTAATATCCTGCGTTTTTTATCGTGCTGATTGTCATCTTCTTGTATGCTGTTGTTATCGATGATGTTGATGATGACGTGGATGTTGACGATGATTTTTTCATTATGCACTTAAAATTTTGTTTACTAGAAAATACCCCTAACAAAACTATTCAATTTAAAATGAAATGAACTGAGATTGATTTTATTTCACAATACATAATATTTTTTATTGACACAGAAACAAATGGAACAAAAACTTTAACTAGAATTTATTCTTAACTATTAGCAGATCAATCATCAGATTGTATCAGTGTCATATAACGAGGAGTATTTCTACTAGAACATAACCACCGAACAAGTATTCGTATTCAAACAATAGTATTTTTGCAGATTTTTGAATTTTTGAATCAATTTATTTTTATTTTACAATAGTTGACAAAGCAAACTTTGTTTTGGATTCAAAAAACCTTTATGCATTTGCTAGTAAAGGTGTCCCGCCCGGACTTGGGTAATGATAATTTCTGTATCATATTTAAAAAAAAAAATATATAATCAAATAGCGATTAATAAAAACAAAACAAAAAAATACTCGATCAACAACCGCAATTGTGTGAAGTGATTTTAGAAGCGACAAAATGTTGTGATGCGCATGCCAATTTTGCATGGTTTATTAGCACATTTGTTTGAAAAATGTATATTGTGGCGCCAAATAAAGCTTCTTGTGTTTCAGTACATAATTTGATTTTGAATTGTATCAGTTGCTTGTAATTGATACTTTAACAAAATAAAAAAGAAGCTTACTTACTAAGTCTACGATTTTATTATATATACGATATTGGACGATGGTAAACGATTTTTGTTTTTATTTAGTCTGGCCGGAATCGATACGAAAGACATTATTTTTCAACAAGACGGTGCAACATGTCACACCAATCGCGAAATAATCGATCTGTTGTGCAAATACTTTTCGGATCGATTGATCTCACTAAACGGCAATGTCAATTGGGCGGGGATATCGTAATATCGCTCATCTACGGCAATCATCCAGTGACATTTCAAGACCTCAAGAAAAACATTGGCGACGAAGTTCAGTCCGTGATATATGCAATCCGTGGTATAATACTCCCGAGTCATCGAAAATTGGAGGATTCGTATGAATTACCAATTGAATCAATTGCACTATCATTGGATTATAATTGGTAAAAATAAAAGCCGTTTACGTTTCTTTTTGAAAAGTTTAGGACACACTTATTGAAAAATCCTTTACTAGAAACTTATACTGACCTCTTGCAACTGAACGATCAACACAGATCATCATTATTTGGATTGCTAGTCTGTTTGATGATCGATCAGGCATTTATTTTTTAAGTTTTAATATGATATATTTAAATGATTCCTGTTAAATGTATCTCATAGAAGACCCCAAAAAGTAACACTCTCTTCAATGTTTCATGTTTTTTTTTTTATCTGTAGAATCTTGAATATAAGATTATACAACAATATAGGGTGACTATTAAGTCCGTGGAAGTTTTCTTTTTCTCTAAATTTACATTTTTTTTTGCACCCAGAGCGCTATAAGTGAGGGGACTCTAAGATTTTCAGTAATTCCAATAATACATACATTGAAAGAGCGAATCTGATCATAAGTAAATTGAAAAATTTGACTTGGAGACTTCTAAGCAAATTTATGCCAAGTAACAAAATTCACAAAACTGAAATTCTATCCATCTATCAAATCTATCAATCCCTAAAGTTTTACTTACATTGGTAGAGTATTCATTTTTCATTAGTCCATAACCCATATTGAGAGTTTGATTTGAAAATTTTCTAACGCAAACATTGTTCGGTCTTTTTTTTATATTATTTATTATACACATATTTTAATTTACCATTTTATTTTTTTATTTTTTGCCTTCACTCCACAGCTAACTGTTGGTGACCTCGATTTTGTATGCAAAAACAAATGTATTTTAATTTTTTTTTTTTTTTTGTCAATTTATTTTTTGCGCTACAAGTTCACCCACATACAAAATTAGTTATGGTTAACTATAACTAGTTCAAATTGGGTTGGTTGGTTGCTTGGTCTGGTTTATTCATTTTTGCTTTTGTAGTTCACAAAAAATTGTGTAAAACTTTTGTTAATTTTTTTCTTTTTATTTTTCTGATTTTGGTTTCAAAAGATATTTAATCCTCCTTCGAAATTCGAAAACCAAATGAAATCAAGTACATACGAGTACAATAAAATTCTGCGGGTCGTATGACTTGACGGGATTTTATTAATTGTTGGTCATTACCGAGACTTTGTTTGTTTGGAATCAAGTAGTCAATGATCTTTGGTTACAAAAGTACATAGTATTTTTATAAGATTGTTATGTTAAATGTTATATCTGCTGTCTTGTGTCTTGTCTCAATTATGGGTTCAATGGATATGCTGTGCATATTGGAATATCTAAATATTAATGTCCACTTAAAACACAGTTGATGCAAAAATGGGTGGGCAACTTTGGTTGGTAGGAATAAAATGATTCAGATATATTGGCTGGCAGGCCATCTATTTTATCTATTTTCTAAAATCAAACAGTTGCTGAAAGTTGGTGAAGCCACAGAGTCCAAAAGTAAAGACTCTGCTTGTTTGTCCGATGCTACACATCTAATAAATTGTTTTCGAAAAGTTGAAGAACAGATCGAGGATCAACAATAACAATTAGGTAATTTGGTATACAGAATCAATGACAGATTTCGTTATTTGGAGAATAAGAAGAAATGTTTTTTTTTTTTACAATAACAATAGTTTCGCGATTCATATTGTTTGCATTCGCTCTACAATTTACAGACATTTAAATGGATTGTTTATCTTGTTAATAAAAAGTACAAACATAGATAATGTGATTAACGTTCCTACAAAGTCACAAAGAGCTAAAGGAAAGATTTTCACAGCTATCTGGAATGCTTCTGACAATTTGATGAAAAAATCCCAAGAAGAGAAGCGTTTATTACATAAGAATACTCATCCTGAGCAAGAAGAATTGAAATCTTATTTCCCACAAAATTCAGATTCAAAGAAGTATTCGCGCAATGAAGAGAAATTCCCAAACTTGGAAAAGTTTGAGCAAAAGGACATATCTCTCTTATCAGGCCTCATAGAAAATGATATGCAGATTATATGTAAATAATTCTTATAAAAAACTTTGCTCTGAATCGGTTTCTTATAACTTTCTGAAATAATACAATAATACCAACAAAAACTCGCAAGGTTCAATATTTTATTATATACTAAATGAAGTTTCAAGTTTGATACCAATTCCTTAAATCAAAACTTTACTTAGGCTTATACATACAATGTTCTTTATTTGATCATCAGATGACAGCGCATTGCATATGTTATGATCAAACAAACATTGATTTTTGTAGATGGTATGGTATAATACGAGTAAGTAGATCCTTACAATACACAAAATGAATGAATGTAAGATCAAATTATGTACATAGTAATTGGAATATCTATAGATTCCATAATATTTTATTTTGTAATTTTTACTATTGTAAATGAAATTTAATTGCGTGTTTGAAACAAATTTTAGTCTTCAGATGTAAACCAACAAAGTTAATATATTGATTTGTTTATGGTGCATATTCCACTTTAATTTTTATACTCTTCACGGGAGTGAATAATATTATAGGTTGGGCATGAAGTTTGCAACACACAGAAGGAGACATCACAGACTACGTAAAGTATATATATTTGTGATCAACCCTCAGTTTTTGAGCAAGAGAGCTGAAATTCTGTACATAGGTTTGGACAATTCATTTTCCGGAACGAGCCGAATTGGACCACTGGATTGGATAACCCCCATTCGAACTGCAAAGTCTTTTTTATTAGAAAAACTTTTGTATTTATGGTTCGATCGAAATTAAATTTGAGTTTCTGGTGCATATCCACCAATCGTGTTAATTCCATGATCCTAGGGCTACTAGGAGGGGTACCTCCCATAAAAACCCAGCTTGAAATTTGGGCACATTAAGTTTCTGATCCATATTCATTAAGCAATTTGTAAATTTCAAGATCCTGGATCGTATAGCTCCCATACATAAAACGTTTTCTAGGGGCTGCATGAAGAGTATTACATCTTCGGCATAGTTGAAGATACCCTTCATTCTGGTTAATTTTATTGTTCTGTGCCAATTTTCTTGTTAGTTCAACTTTGTTTTTCCCCCTTTTTGTTGTTTACTCGATTTTCTGATTCTCTTTTCAATACACTTTGCACACTAGTTTCAAATGTTGTATTCTCATATTAGTCTGATGTTTGTTACCATCATAGCATACTCGCTCGTGGAATCGTATATCGGTAAATCCAAATCAAATGCTTATTTATTTGTTTGAACATTTCATTCATGAGAGATGTAAGGATTTGTCTTCAAAAATCTTTTTTTTTTTTCGACCATCAATTGTACTACAACCACCTAGTACTAAAATATTAAAACACATAGGCTCCATATACTAAATTAATCCATGAAATGTAATGGGTATTACATAGTTTTGATTTAATGGTGATAAACCGATTATTGGATTGAAACTTTATTAGTAGACTAGTCTTCCAGCCCCATGAATATAATCATAAAGGTTGGATTGGATTGAATTTCTTTTCATAGTATATACAATACATACAAGAAAACATGATTACTTCTATAAAATATTTAAAGGGAATAATTTCTTACTAAAAGAAGCGTATTATAAGAGCACATCAAGTCTGATTTGGTTAGAGCAAAGTTAAGAGTCTGTTTTTGTTCATTTGTATTGCTTTTATTGTTATTATTAAAGACCACAAATTTTAATTGGCTCAAAAGTGGAAATACTGAATGAATGAATGGTCTAATGGTCTAATAATGAATCTGAATGAATGAGCTAAACATTTTACAATGTTTAAGTTAATTTTTTCTTTTTTCTTATTCCTATTCCTATTGAGTATAAAACAAAAACTTTATGAAGCTTGTTTTTAAAGGCTTGTTAAATTATACAATTTATATTCAAAAACAAAACAAAAAAAATCTTTTTGTTTAGCAGTTTGCCTTAGTTTATAAGAATAATGAAATTATTGATTTTTCCATATTAGAAAAATGGAATTTCATATACAGATAATTGAACCCTGGTATTAAACCAAATTGGACATTTGGTTTCGAATTGCGGGCTACTGCAAGCGCGAATAATATTGAAGTTATACGAAGAGTTCAATCCAAAATCCTTAGCAAAATCACAAGACCTCCATGAGACATTATGAATGAAGTTCTAGTCACGACATGTTCATGCATTAATTAGTTAATATATGGTATAGTATATGGACATCAGAATCAAGAAAAGTTCAGAAGAAAATATGCATGATATGATATCACAAAAGAACAGTGGTTAATTTTGTAAAAATCAAGAACTGCATCTTTTACGGTAAACAAAGAAAACAATCAAAAAGACTTGGAGTGAATTGAGGTTTTCTATGAAATTGGTATCATGAAGTCTATAATTTCAAATACTGGTTATTCATAATTAACTTGGCTGCTAATCAATTGCTACAATTGTTTCCAAACGTAGTTATTGCCAATAAAAAAATAAAAAGTTACCTTCGTTCAACGATGTCTCCAGAGAGATTTAATGAACTTTCTATTCTATCGATTGAAAAAGAAAATGAAATTAAATATATTTCTCTTATGGATTCATTTCATTCAATCCTCAACTGGGTTTAGAAAGTAATAGACATCTGTCAATTTTCTTTATTCTAAGGTGTTAATAATAAATTCTATTCTATACATATAAGTAATAAATAAATGTATTATACATTAACATACATTAGTGATTTTAAAGATAAACAAATAAATAAGTTCACTAATATTTATAGGTAATTAATTTTTTCCTTAATAAGATATACATAAGTCAACAAATATTCTAATTGAATGCATTTATTGCTGTGAAAATGCAATACCTAGACAAGAGAGAAGTAATAGAAAGCTTTACTAACCGATATCGATAATAATTTATTTACGTTTATATTATATTTTTTTAATTGGTTTATGCAATGAAATTAAAAGATTGCGTGCACGCAAAACCAATTCACCTAGTTTGCTGTGAAAACAAGGAAAGTGCAAAAATTGTTTCAAGTGAAAATGTTAGGAAAAGTATAGGGAAGAAAAAGTAAAGAAAACGTCAAGTGTCGAAACAATTAACGTGATTTACCGTGTAGAACGTAAATGCTAGTTGAGTTGTGTCGCCTGACAAAATCATAAAAGAAGAAAATAATACAGAACATTAATTTGGGTTTACCTAAAACTCAGATGCCTTTCCAGCCCCTATGTATATAATATATATATATATATATATATGGGAAAGATATATATAATTTTTTAATTATATATTGATAGTCATAGAATCAGTTTGGATAAATTGATTAATCTGTAAAGGGGACGACAACTTCTTCCAGTTATTGGAAAAATTTAATCTCTTTACTTTTATAACTCTAAACTTGTCTTTTCCGAATCAGATTCCGCAACGATAGAATACCATGCATATGCAATGAAGGACATACACATGGGTAAATCGATTCTACTCTTCAATCTAAAATTGTATGCATTGCCAACACCAAGCCAAAGTGATAATACAATCATCATCATCACACTAGTGTGAATGGTGGTATACAATTAAGTATCACTTAACAAAAGCTTTGAAACGATGATGGCAGGAAGGCAAAGAAAAGGAGAATGGAATGGGGGTTTTAGGACGTAAAAAAGATACGAGTTGCAATGAACTAAACCAAGCCAAGCAACGGCCAGGTGTAAATACATATTTGCACTGCAATGTACTCACATGTCTACTAAAACTAGGTCTAATGGAAGATTCCCTTTCTACTTTAACAATATACAATCATACTAGCTGATGATGATGATGATTATATTATATGAATTAATTTTTGCTTACGTTTGAGGCAAGATTATTATGACAGCAGTTGTAAGAAGAAGACTTTGACAAAAGACAACCAACTCACATATGAACGAACTTATGTAGACTGGAATTACTAGAGGGAATTGCTTACTTGGCATAACCTCAAGATTGGCAACGACAATGAGGTTTGCTGTTCACTTAATTAACTTACACTTTTCCGCTTTCTTATTATGTACGTACAAGATGTGTGTCAATATTACACAAGTAAGTTTCAAGCTTTTCGCTTATTAAGCATTATTAGTATAGTAAAAAAAAACTAAAAATCAAGGAAAATGCAATCATTAGAAAAGTGTAGACTCATATACTTAGAAACACCATATTACATCTCTGTCCCATGCTTAAGAAAATATGGATGATGTAATATTATATACATACATGTGTATGTTGCTTATGAAACAGGGTATTAATATATCACATTCTAATAGTGTTTCCACAGTGAGTAAAATTTTATGAGTTCTGATTTGGTGTTCATAGTAGCATTCTTGAGTTCTGAACAGATGGTTTTTATTATGGATTTAAAAACATTTGCAGTATGTACTATATACATATAATTCTCTCAGCTCCCTTTTTCTTCCTTGCTATATGTTTTATTCAAATTTTAACAAATATTTTACAAATTCAAATTTTGCATATTCCATGTGTTAGAGGCCTTCATCACCTTTTTCTTCACATAAAATTTAGCAACAAGGCCAAAAACTTGCTAACAATGGCAACAATTTTCCAACACCACTTTAAAGAGACCAACATTAAACTGAGTACATGCGGAAATCAAGTAGAACTCAACCAAAACACAGAGTTCTGAACATTAGAACAATACACACTAGAACACCAAGTTGAGTTCTGCAGAACTCAGAGTTCAGCTCACTGTGCAAACACTATAACTAACTACATTAACATATATATATGTATATCTCTTTATACCATCATCAAAGATGTAACAAATTAATAGATGATGCATATTTGAATATTGGAGTCGAAGGCGCCAGTATCTAGTGCTCGTGAAACTTGGTTTAATTTGTTTAATATTATATTTCTTCAGATATTTATGTAAAATGGAATTAATGGAGATTATTTAGACAGATTTTTCTTGAAAAGTATTCTGAAATTTCTGTTTGTTTGACTTCTCATAATTATCGAAAGTGTTCAGGCCAATTTCCAAACACTTTCTCATGTTACCATTTGTAAAAAGATTGATAAATAGATCAAATTGCATTTTAAAACTTTTTTTTTTTTTTTTACTTTTCACTTTCATTTTGAATCTCCTTATATTATAGGACTATAAAAAAGGTTTCAACTCTTAAAACTACACATATATTTGCCCATCCCACAAGTGAAAGAAGTGGGTTACAATTCACTACGGGCCTCTAAGTTAAAAGTAGGGCTGGACGATCATTGCGTCGGAGACGAGATGAATTTCT